>PVIW01003835.1:32535-153344 GCA_004026585.1 Noctilio leporinus | reverse complement strand
TAATGAGCAAAACTAACAACAAGCAAAACAGAACCAAGTATATGAATACAAGGAATAGGCCTTCAGTGGTCAGGGGAATGGGGTAGGGGGGAGGGGGAGGTAGAGGCAAAGAAGGGGAGCAGCTTAGACAAGAACCTAGTATAAAGGAACCATGGACATGGACAACAGGTGGGATTGACTTTGGGGGGAATGGGTGGGTAGGGAGGGGGACAGAGGGGAGCAAAAAGGGGATGGATGTAATACAACAACAATAAAATTAAAAAAAAAAAAAAGTGCTAGGTTTAAGATACCCTGGGTTAACTAGATTGATTTATGGACCAATATTCATACCTGGATTATTTAACTTCTATATCTATTTAAATTTTAAGTAGTAAATTATGGCTATTATATTTTGATTAATAGAATGTCACATGTTTTCATATGCTATTATATGAGTTCAGAAGGACTTTCCTTTATTATTCACCACACAAGCCATATAAAAGGCTTATTCACATAAATAGAAATCTCTCACAGATATTCTAGAGGTTTTAAAAATAAATCACCACCATACAAAGTTATAGACCTTTTTATAATTGCTCATTCAATTATTTTTATATGATATATCCTTGGGTGATTTTTCCTTCCTCTCCATTACAGATATTGTATATCCAATTGGACTTCTACCACAAAGTTTCATTAAAATCTTTATTGTAAACCTGTATTACTTCCTGGTTGCAAAAGTAGGTTTTCAGACAAAATGGAGCACCTGTGAAGATTCTAGACAACATGTACAACCAACCAAATGGCACTATAGGAAATGGAAATACAGGTCATGGCCACAAGAGGAAGATCTCGTGCTGACCCTAGACACCACAAAGGATTTTGTTTGACTCTGAAGACAATTCGAATTGCCTAAATTTCTCCAGCAAATTCAATAACATTTATTCTATTTGCTATAACTTTCAAGTATTTTTGCTTAGCTGACAGAAAAAGTCGGAGATTTTTGGTTTGTGACTCCAATCTCTAGAAGGAACAGTAATTTGACCTTCATTTCCCCCTAGGCCAGTGTTGGTGACTCTCGAAGGTGTGTAGCTCAGTGCTATGACTGCTTTCACTTGCTCTCCAGCTGCATCATGCTGAACTTAGCTTTCCAATGCTGTCTGCCAGCTGCATACCTGATCTGCAAAATAGTAGCACTGGGAGATCAAATAAATGATACAAAACCTACCTACTGGTATATTCAAAGATTCTGGCACAGAACTCATTCATGAAGTATCAAAGTCCCTAAAGCTCAAAATTAGTTTTCTAGATCCTTATGTTAGGATGGCCAAGCAGCAGTGAAATTATTCATACTACAGTAGCTGATTCAGATTTTTTCCTCAATGTTTTTCCTCTGTATAATGTAATAGCATTTGGTAAAGACAAAAAGGCATATTTTTGCCAACCTATAAAGAATTTTTGGATGTTGAAAATATTACTCCATTTATTGGCTAGATTCTCAAGTGGCACATGGAGGACCTCTGGGATAGGTTAAATGTTAGTCCCATAACAAGAAGAGCATTTCTACGTGCACAGCTATAACTTGGGTCTATCAGGTCCAATATTTGGCATGTGCTCAGGAACTGCTAAAAGACTGCATCAATATAGTCACTTCAATGGATGTAGCTCTCTTTTAGTTAATGCATATCATAGCTTACTCTAGCTCCTAAAAGTATAGTTTTATTTTTGTTTCTTTTCTACTGCAACTTCTTCCAATATCTTGAACTATTCACACATTCAATTGATGGCAAATAAATGTCAGAAACTATGTAATGACAGGCTGTCCACTTAGAGCAAATTTTATCAGCCTGAATTTTTCTCTGTTAAAAACAAATGTGATTCATCTGTTCCTGTTATCTACTTTAAGCCTAAGCACAGTGGGAGGGAAAAAACAAACTGCTCTGAACTGTCTTCCATTGTCACTATACCTTTTATGACAGAAGACACATTTTTATTCAGCAAACTGATGAGCTGAATTTTATTGAGAGATTCGTGGTAAGACTCCAGAAGATTTGTATAATATTTTCTCCCATGCTAAGAAAAGATCTTCTCATCCATCATCGATGGTTGATAAGGAGTGCTGTTTTTAACATTTCTGATGATGAATGAGCATAGCCTTCTTTCATATTAAAATAAATATTAGAAACAATCTTCTTGAATCATGGAAGAAATCTCTCCACACGGTTTAATCACAAAGTGTGGAGGTGAGATGAAACAGAAGAAGGCAGTGCCAGGGGAGAGGTGGCCTGTTGAACTATCTATACTCCACCCTCCTACCATTCAGGAGAGAAAATGGTAAGTCAGTTTCTATTCTGCAGTTTAACACATTAATATTGTTTGTCTTAAATGTATTGTTCTATGTCATATACTTCAGAAAACAAGAGGGAAACATTAAGTCCTAATTAATTATTTTCATATGAAAGACTACCTCCAGGAAAGTAAAAACATACCCTCCCCCCACAAGAAATATCAATCTTGTTCCATTTTACAGCTTTTTTAGTTCCTTGGTATAGGAATTGGTGTTAAATCCTTTTAAGAGTGTACAGCAATCTGACTTCTTCCAGCTCCAGGGCAGTATGCTAGGAAAGCATTTTTTTTGAATTCTCAACTTGATCATGATTTGTTCTTTTGTTATACTATTAAGAAAGGATAAATGGGTGGCCATAGGATGCTCCTTAATGGCTCTATGAATATTTTACATAGTCTGCAAAAATGTCACTTTGAAGTAGCTGTAACAATAGTGCTTCACTCAGGATCTTGGGCCCTTAAAGCATTTCCATTAAACATCTCATCTGAAAAGAAACAGTTATTTTACATCCTATTAGGCTAAATTAAGATGATGATTTCATTTCAGTCCAAACTATCAGCTGAAATTTGGGGGTGAATTAAACATAAGCATAAGATCTTAAATTTACTTGGTATTAATTTTTTAATATCTGCTTTTTATTTAGAAAACTTGTTAAGATTTAACAGGTATATGAGGTATAAAATATGGTGGTTAGTGAGACAAATATAGATGTTTAGAGTTAGATTTTATTACTTTAAATTCATTGAAGTGAAAATGATAGCAAATTCCAGCAATGCTGACTCAATATAAGGGTTTGCATATATATATGTTTTAAGTAAAGGGACAGACAGTAAATATTTTAAGCTTTGTGGTCCCACCATCTGTTACAATTACTTACTCAGCTATTGTCGTGAACTTTATTTATAAAAATACTAGAGGAATGGATTTAGCCTGCATGTTGTCATTTGCCAATCCATAATTTAATCCAAACAAGGGCACTTGCTGTTTATGTAAAGTGAAATTCAGAGGTTGGCAGTTCCAAGTTTTTCAGCATCTCCAAGATTCTTAGCACTGGGTCTGATTGCTATTCTAGGCCTATAACACATATTTCTAAAATCTCTGCTATAGCCCCAAATATTTTATCCTAAATCTTCCACTTCTAAATACAGAAAGCACAAATGTTGTCAGAGCATTGAGGGTGAGCCTTCCTCATATGCAACTCCTCTTCAATAAGAAAGGAAAGAAATTCACCAGAAGACTCCTATAGTTTCCTTTTATTTCCTTAGACTGAATCATATGCCTATCCCTAAGTCAACCATTGCCAAAGGCAGCTAGAAGAGGCATGATTAACTGAATTTGTTTCTTGAGGCTGGTCTTATTACCACTGAAAAAGATGAAAGTTCTGATACATTGATGAAGATAGAATGGCTGTTATGTAGGCAATCAATATGTATCACACAAACAGTATTGAGGTTTGTTCTGTTTTGCTTTGTTTTTCCAGTTAGAATAGATCTTAGATGGCTTTCAGATTCTATTTTGATTCATGGGTGAAAAAAAATTTAAATGACTCCTTTGGGTCTTTTATCTTTTCCATTAAAGTTCTATGCCTGATCTCAGACTGCATATATTTTAAAGATCATTTTATTTTGCTGTTCATTGTCTACCTGAACATTTGCAACAAATGGTAGAAAATATCTCTATAGATATTGATAAATGGAGGAGAAAGGTCTATTTTTTTTACAGCTACACTCTCACAAGTCCTCTTTGCTTAAACAAGTGCAAATTATAAAATCTAAGTACTGTGACCCAATTTTAGTCCCAAGAAAAATCACAGTTGAAGATTTTCACTAGCCCAAGTTGAACTACAAATTATGTCCCTACCAGGGTGTGGCTGTGTCTGACAGTCAGCACAGTAGCTGCCCAGTGCTGCTTATGACATAGAGTTATTAGAGAGAGAACATTTCCTGAAGAAAGAGAAAGGTGCACAGAAGTGCACCTTTTGACCACAAAAGTGGTCAAAACAACTCTTCTGTTGTTAAAAAAAAAAAAAAAAAAATCATCTGGTCTAAATAAGACATGACAACCTCTTGAGTGTATCTTTTAATGTATGCATGAATGGACTCAAGTAGAAAAGGGTCTATAAGTACGATTGTGAGAATTACTTTTATCTAAAACTTTTTGATGTTTTGGAGCACAAAGCACAAAGTAGAACAGTGAAGGGAGAAATGACCTATCTGACTGTCTCTGCTGAGAACATAACCCCACATTGGGGGTCCAAGGATGCCAAAGGGGACTGTGACACTGAAACCCCACCTCAGAAGCAGTGATGTGAGCAATGCCTGTCCAACCACAGTGCCCAGGGGAGGTAGAGACGGGGCATGGAGGTGACTGCAGTACCCAATTAAGCTACTTAGTACACAGTAAAAGAAATGTTTCCCAGTGGGATGCAGGCCACTGGAAGAAATAGTGAGACACACAGCCACAGTTATCTTGGCCTTAGCAGCAGAGAAAAGGCTAGAGCAGAAAACAAGATCAATGTCTGTGCTACACGGGATGAATTTGTGAGCATGTGTGTGGCATTCCCTAAGAACTCCAAAATATCTTGGGAGACCTTTGGCAGGGAGACGTCCTACAATTGAAATGGATGCCAAAATACTGCTTATTAAAGCTAATGAGATGCTCATTATAAGACTATACTGATGAGGTTAGAGAAAGTAAAAAATATCAGCATAAAATGGAGCTTAAAAAGAAAGATTGTCTCATTAATTCTGTTTTTGTTTTGCTTTGTTTTGTCTTCTAATAATCTGCCTATGTAAGTCCAATACATCTGGTTAAAAACATTTTGAAAAACTTCAAATTATTAGTGACTTTTGAGATCATACATTCAACCTAGAATAGTGTTCTAACTAGTACCCATGCATAGATTGGAAGGGAATTAAAATGTCTTCCTTCTTAAAAATGTTTTGGGCCCTTGCTGGTGGCTTAGTGGATAGGCACCAGCCTGCAAACCCAAAGGTTGCTGGTTGGATTCCCAGCCAGGGCACATAATCAGGTTGCAAGCCAGGTTTCCAGCCAGGTCTGTAGTTGGAGGCAGGCTGAAAGGCAACCATACACTGATGTTTCCCTTTCTTCCTCCTCTGTGCCCTTCTCTCTGAAAATAATAAATAAAATCTTTAAAAAAAAAAGTTTTGTCCTTGGCCTCGCTAGTGCCCGAAATTCTCACATTTATCTACAGACATTGACTGCGGCATTTTTTCAGGTGCAAGGCCTTGTGTCTGGTCATTCTAATCTTATTACACACTCCACTGGGTTAAGGCATTGAAGACCTGGGTTAAAATGCAAAAGCTACCTAGAAAAGATAAACGTTTAAGCAATTTCCTGCCATTAGAACCTTAACTCATCAGATTACTCTCAATCATTCAGGGGGACCCTTGAGGAAGCCAAACCCAGGCAAATAACAAATGTATTTCAATGGAACACTGCAAGTGAGGCGCTTTGTTTCTGAAGTAGGAAGTTCACAGAATTAGCAGAAAATGTGCTTTACAGTCATTACTCCTTATGCTTTGGCCAGTTTTGATCTTATCTCTCCAGAAATTCTTGTAACTCGTGTTTTTAAAAAAATTTGCTAATATGCATGTGAACACATATAATGGCCACTCTCAGGTCAGAATATGAGGTCTGTCCCGAAAGTACACAGCCAATGTCAATATATATCATTAAAAGGCTGTGGAGCCAATACTTTCAGGACAGACCTCGTATATATTTTGACAATTTGTTTAAAGAAATCTTAAGCAATACAGAAGCTGGAGTTCAATCCAATTTAGCTTGTCCTTGCTTTATTATTAATAATGATTGTGCTAGTTTTACTATTCATGACTACTATTCACTGAATGCTTAGAGTCTGATAGCCTTTGCAATAAATCCTTTCAGTGGCAAAGCCAGGATTTGCATATTGTTTTATCTGATTTTAAGAGATGAGGGTGTTTCCCTGGCTGGTGGCTCAGTGGATAAGGCACTGGCCTGTGAACCCAAAGGTCGCTGGTTCAATTCCCCAGCCAGGGCACATAATGAGGTTGCAAGCCAGGTCTCCAGCCAGGTCCATAGCTGGAGGCAGGTGAAAGGCAACCACACATTGATGTCCCTCTCTCTCCCTCTCTGCCTCTCTCCCTTCCCCTCTCTCTGACAATAATAAATATAATATTAAAAAAAAAGAGAGAGAGAGAGACATGAGGGTGTTTTTTATTTTGTTTTGTTTTAAAATTAAGATTCATTTCTTAGCTAAAAGGAAAAAAGGACTCAGAAGCAGAAAATCTGAAGGTCTTTGCATCCTGCACATCTGCTGCAGCCAGGTCATAGGGGCTTCATTTAAAAAGGCAAGTGTTCTGTTTGCCACATCTTGCTGACTGATGTCATTTATATTACCTAGACCTCTAAACATGACACTTTGTGGAATTTTCATCCTCTGCTATACTGCTTCACTGTCATTTATGATAAGAGGAAAATAGAGTCAATGTTCGTTTTAAACACCACAAGTTTACAGATCAATATCGCTAAAATCATCATCAGAGGATGAATGAAATAACCTTGATCTATTGCAGTTATAACTTCAGGTGAAATAAGATGCATATTATGTTAGTGAAATTATTCTCAAACATTAGTTCTAACCAAAAAAGTGTAAAAAATAACAAAAATAACATGGAGAAAAATAATTTTATCACACAGTATGATTTACTAGATAAGCCCAGCTTATTGCCTCAAATTTAATAAGGCCATCAGAAACTAAGAGAATTAATTATTTACAATTCATTGCTGTCTACTTACAAATTCATGTAACAGCCAGAGTGACTGAAGTTTATTGTAAAACATACATATGTGTAAGAATTCAAAACCAAGATATTTTACGTTCAATGTGTGACCATTTAAACCGATAAAATTTTGTACACCAACAAAAGCAAAATCATTGTGATAGGATATTTAAAAAAAACAATTAGAAAATTTAATCAGGGGTACAAAGAGTAGTGGAGCCTTCAAACTTCAATCACAGGGGAGACCTTTTGCTTACTATAATGATAATCCTGTGTCAATAGACACAGAGATAGCTAAACAGTATGAAAACAAGTTGTTAATTATGTCAATTCAGTGAGAGGGAAAAATCAAACCAACTAGCTATCTGGCACCAGTTATTCAAATTAATCTGTTGATTGAATTTCCTTACTATTTCTACCAGTTACTTTGTTTATTGTATATTATAGTCAGAATATTACTTGCTCAGTGTGAGCTGAATGCCTTTCTCCACCATGAGTATGGGTCCAAAAACCAACATAAAGTCTATCAGAAGAGAAGTACCCAGAGAAGTTTCTAATAGGCTTTCTAAAAGCTAACTAATATTCAGTAAAGAAGCAATTAATTTTACATAGAACTGCATATGCAAAAACTGTAATTTATTCATCCATTGTTCATTTGTTTATATAAGTATTAAGCACCTACTATGCTTCAAGCCTGTAGTCTTTCCCTTTGAAGCTTATAGTCTAATAAAAAGGCTGACATCAACCAAAAATATTAATAAAAACATTACTCAAACTCTCTAAGGACCAAGAAACAAAATGACACTGAGAATGTGTATAGGAGACCTCATCTAATCTAGGAATTCTGAGAAGGCTTCCTTGAAGAAAAGTCAATGAGATCAAATCTGACAGATTAGTAGGCTTTCTAGGCTTTTACCCTACTGGGGCTACATTCACATTAATAAACCACATTTCACTTTTGATACCCTTCATTAATATAATAGAGACTCTCTAGTTTAAACTAGTCCTGTGTTTCACTGAGTTACTTCTAGAATGCCCATGAGGACCTCAGCTGAGCCCTCTCTCTGCTTTCCTACTGTCTCCTCTGGGACAAGCTTCACTGAGGTCCTTGCCTGAGAAGAGATCTTGAGGGTAGCAACTTCTCCAGCAGGGTGTTTCTGGGTGGCCACTAGATCCTTTGGAGCCTATGTCATAATGGCTTGAGGAATGCAGTATAGTCCACACAGCACCTTTGCTGTGATCCTCTAATATGGTCTGTGTTTCTTTGACCTCTGACAAGAATACTTGACAAGGGCCATGTGGCCACTATCTGATAAAGTCACAGTGCTGTCCTCTACAATTTCCCTTATCTCTCTTTTTTTATTACCACCCACCCCAGGTTTCCCAAGCAAATTTCCACTTTCTGTCTCCTTCTAAAGTTCACTGTTTCTCCTAGATCTGCTTTCCAGTTCAACAGACAAACCACAGTGGAAACTCACCAAAATTACACATATGGTTCCGATATGAATCAGAGAAAACATAGCTTGCCTGGATATATGAGTTAATTATTACATGTGAACATTTGTGCAACACTTTCCTTAATTAACTTCCTTATCTGCCCCAAATGGTGTCTGTAGGTGAATCCATAGTCCTTCCTACTGGAGTTGTTTTGTTTTGTTTTTCCTTTTTTGACTGGTAACTGTGTTTTCACATGACCTGTGATGGTGTTAAAGAACAGTCAAAGGTTCTAAGTGCAAGAGTTCCTTGACTGTAGGGTCGCCATTAACCACAAAGGGCAGCATAGACTGTGTTTATCAAGAAGACGGCAATAGCACCATGTCAAGTGTAGCAAACAGATAATAATGCTCTTAATTCTCAAGTGTCTCCTTCAGATAACAATTTAAAATGTATTTTAAATATATTAAGTTTCAGAATTGCAGTACTTGTATCTAGTGAAATTTCTCCATTGAAGACTGTAAAAATATTAAACCAGTATTTAAAAATACTCTTATTTTCACTGTTCACCTGAAGATTTGCTGACTTATTTGGTTCTTAGTAGAGTCTAAGGCATTTTGGGAAGTGAAGAAGGGGCAGTGGGGTGGGCTATAAGATTTTGCTTAATTATACTCTCCAACAAACAATATTTTCCAAATCTCCCTCAAATGACAAATAAAGACAAAAGTGTGTGTTTCTTACCATTAAGAAACTACTACATGACTGGGCCAATTTTAATATTATAAAACAATAACTGATTAATCACATCAACACCACATGGCATCATATTTTTGCCAGAAATTTCAATCAAAATATGATTGTATTTGAATATATATTAAAAAACAATAGTGATTAGGGTATATGGTTATAAGCCTAAACAATGTTATGTTCTTCATTTAGTCAAGAATCAAACCCATCAATAATCAGCTTTAGTTTCCTCTCTTACATGTGAACAAAGAAATCTGAATCCCATTTCTATATAAATATTTTAATTAATAAATCTACAGATCTTAATGCCTGTGTTAAAAAATAAAAAAAACTATGTTTACTTTTCTGTTAATTAGCTGATAGTACATAACAGTTCTTAAATTAATATTTCCATTTAAAAACTATTTTATTATATTCTTTTCCAAACATAAGAGTAGCATCAAAGACTCTTTATGTGTTGCTCAAAATACAAATTAGTACAAGAAAATACTCATTATATGATTCAACAAGATAAGATATTATATATTAAAAGACATACAAAGCAAAAAGAAACTTTCAATTTTATTTGAATTCATAAATATCTATACATCAATCAAATAGTTGAGGTTTATTGTTTTAAAAATAAGAAGCTCAAAGTCAAGCGAATTGTTTTTCCACTTGATTTTTGTGTAGACAGAGCCTATACAAACCTTTTCTCTGGGTTTCAGAGAGCTGAAGACTCAGAGGAACTAAGCAGCCTGAAATCTAAGGGAAGGTAGATGCCTAAAAGCATAAGAGGATGTGAGCACTGGCTCACCTGTGACAGAAAGCAGATGTACAAGACACAGGCACTGCATGAGTAAATAGTAACCACTCATCTAAAAAATCTTTACAAATTTATAAATGCCACATCACGTGAAAGTGTAGAACCCATGGGAGCTGCAGATGCTTCTTGTTTACAAGCCCTTAATGAGCACTCATGAAGGGATTAGGGACAGCACAGGAAACCAGAGGAAGTTTTCCATTACTGTGCTGTGCTGAAGGAGAGCAGCCCGAGCTACAGGAAAGTAACGAAGTTCTACCCAGACTCTTCTCTACAGGACAAAAACCTTAAGTCACCTTTGGGGGCAGGGTACAAATAAACACCATTTGTACAAAAGAAAAAAATATTTTGCTGTATCTATGGAGGAGGAACAGGAAAAAACTTGGGGCCCATGATTCTATAACCGATATTGTTCAACTCTCCTACTGCCAGCAAAGGGCCAGGGAACGCCCAGGTAAGAACCAAGAAACACTAAGGTACAGGTGGAGTTTGGCCAGAATACTGCCATGGTACTATCCCTGAAAATCCAAGAACACAGAACCTGCCTAAGACTGAGACTATAGCAAAAATATAACATTCTTCATTCCCCCCAGTATAAGCTAGCACTCAAAGAATTACAATCAATAACAGTATATCTATAGGAAGCAGAAAAGAATGAACAGAAGTCCCTCTGACAGCAGGCCTTCTGAGGAAAGACCATAATCTAAGGATGACATGAAAACACTCACTCTAAGCACAAAGTAACACTAGAAGAATCTGAAGCTAACGATGTACATTAAAGCTCAATGCAGACAATTCCTGATAAAGGTGACTAACCACCTACGTTAAGAATATAGCAGAAGCCCTGGCTGGTGGCACAGTGGATAAGGCACCAGTCTGCGAACCCAAAGGTTGCTGGTTCGATTCCCAGCCAGGGCACGTAACCAGGTTGCAAGCCAGGTCTCCAGCCAGGTTCTTAGCTGGCGGCAGGTGAAAGGCAACCACACATTGATGTCTCTCTCCCTCTCTGCCTCTTTCCCATCCCTTCATTCTGAAAATAATAAATAAAATCTTAAAAAGAAAAGAATATAGCAGAAAACATAAGCCATTTATAGATATATATATGAGGGGGGACCTCAGAAAACTGGAACTATCTTCTGGAGGGCAGGCCCCTAGTAGTACAGGTTTCCCCCTCTAGGTGAGTGCTCTAGGAATCCATCTGCATTAGCGCACCAGCTGGCGTTGTTGAGAGAGGCTGCATTTGGCTTCAGTGAATTTTTCATAGACTCAATGAGTTTGCCCATTTCTGATGGGTGATTTATGTGGCACCCGCCCACATTTTGCTTAGCAGTGTTTGACCAAAACTGGCACGACCCCTGTGCCCCACGCTCCCTATTCACCTAATCTCTCCCCAAGAGACTTTCTTTTTGTTTCCCTAGATGAAAAATGTCCTCAAAGGGAAATGTCTTGCTGATGTGGAAGAGATGAAACAAAAAATGGCAGAAGCACTAAAAGGTATCAAAACTGATGAGTTCAAAATCTGTTTTGAGCAATGGGAAATACATTTCAATAGGTGTATTACATCAAATGAAGAGTACTTTGAAGGTGACTGAACTTTAAACATGTAAGAATAAATATGCAATTTTTAATAAATAAATGCCATTTGGGGGCCTACCCTCATATTATTTACTGAATTCTATACTGTTAAGATAAAATTTCCTGCATTTAGTCAAAAATTAAATACACAAAAAATGTCAAACAGAAAAAAAAAAAACCTTGTTAAGGGGAACTGGACTCATAGCTGACACAGTTACTGGAACTATCAAGCAAAGAATTTAAAATAATTATTATTGATACATATAAGGCTATCCTAGTGGACAATGGGAATGACAAGATTGATATTAAGTAAAAAAATGTCAACTACAAGAAAGAATCAGAAGAAAGTTCAAGGGATAAAAAATATAGCAACAGGTGAAGAATATCTTCAATGGATTCATCAGTAGACTGAATACAGCTAAAGAAAGAATCAGTAAATTTGAATATAAGTAAAAAGACAATTCAATGGTGAATGCTCGTTCATCTTTTTAAGAAATGGTACTAGGATAATTGGATATGGAAAAAATAAACTTTGTACTGTACACCAAAGTTAACTTAAAATGGATCATAGACCTAAATTTAAACCCTAAAGATAAAAAACTTTCTAGGAAAAAAAGAAAACCAGAAAAAATTTTTTTACTTTGTGTTAGGCAAAAATATTTTTCAATATAACACCAAGAACATGATACCAAAAAGTAAAAGTTAAGCGGGACTTCATCAAAATTAAAATCTGCTTTCAGAATAAAATGGGTAATAGTATAAAAGGAAACCTAGTCTCATACATGGAAGGTAAGCAGAGACCCAAGAAAAAGGCAGGCCAGTCCAGAGTTGTAGGTGGCGGTTTCAATAAGCAAGGGAATTTATTTGAGAAGGCTTGCTTTGGGCTAAAAGATGAGTAGATCTCCACACACACACCTCCACGACCAAAATTTTAAAAGTTTATAAAGAGATTTTAACAGGATTCGGTTATGTATACCATCCGGATTATTTCAACAACACGTTGTTCCATCAAGGCTGCACCCTTGGGCAGCCCCTAGCTCAAGAAGGCAGGCAGACTGCACATTCCAAGGACACAGGAGGAGGCTGGGGCGGGAGGAAGCCTGCAACTGCCCCATCAGTTGAAGAGTCAACCAAGCCATAGATTAGGATAAAACAGTTAAAGAATACATATCTGACAATGTTATATAAAAGCCAAACCATAAGAAAACAACCTAATATTTAATAGGCAACAATGTCAACAGAGACTAACCAAAAATGGTACCTAATTGGTAAATAAGCAGATGAAAGGGTGTTTGATATCAGTAGTCATTAGGGATATACAAGTGAAAACTAAAGCCAAACTAAGATCACTTTACATAGCTATTAGTGAGGCTAAAACAACAGCAAAAACCTGACAACATTAATGTGCTGGTGAGCAGACAGAGCCAGGACACATATATTGCCAGTTGGAAAGCATATCAAAATCATATGATACAATGACTTTGGGAAAAGTTGGATAGTTTTTTTAAAGTTAAATATACATTTACCATACATCTCAGCATTTCCACTCTTAGGGTTCATTTTTTAAGAGCAGTACACGTTTCACAACAAAGTTGAGAGGAAGGTAGCAATTTTCCATGTACCCCAAAAGTAGAAAAAACGAATACTGTTACATGTAACAACATAGACATAGCTCAAAAGCATTCTGCTAAATGAGAGAAGCCAGACTATAAAACTACGTATCATAAGCTTCCAAATATGGTGTCTGAGGGTACTTAATGCTATTGCAAAGAAAGAAAGAAAGAAAGAAATCGGAGGTTGTTAGGACTGGGAATCCAGTACTGGGATTCAGAAGAAACGACTGCAACAGAACAAGCAGGGATTTTGTGCGGTAGGGGAGGAGGGTGTTCTTTAACTTGATTGTTGCAGTTCCATGTCTAATGAAAAAGTTCATAGAACCTATGCTTTCGTCAAATCTCATAGAACTATACCAAAAAAATGGTGAATTTTGTGTTAAATTTTCAATAAACCTACTTGTGAAGGAGGATTGCAGAATGAATTTCTTCATCTATGCAATAATCACAACTAATATTTTGGCTCAGTTTTTTAAAACAAGTTCTGTGTGTAATTTTGTGCTCCTCACTAAACACTATACTGAGAACATTTTCTCATCTTTAAGTCATCCCTCCAAAAGTGATTTAAAAAAAAAAATGTGTAGCATTAAATTTCATGTCATGGGTAAAAAAAGTGTACAAAATACTTTGTCAATTATTATTAAATGATATATTATTATTAAATGAAAAGTTTATATTATTAAATGAAAAATTAATAAATTTAAGTATTCATGTGTTATCTCTTTCTTCCTTTATTTTCATTTTCTCAATAACAAATATGAATTGAACATCACTGATAGTAAACAAAATGAAATTGAATGGGATTCATGCTCTCAAAAAGTAACTGAGTAGTGAGAACACAACCAATTCAACAACAAATTACAATTCTGGTGATATATGTTATAATAGAGGTGTAAAAAAGTTCAATTACTTATAAGTTTCATAAATTACAAATATGAAACTTTGATGCTGAATCGTTTTATACATTTAATCACATTAAGTCTGCTTTTCAAATTTGCATTTATATGCTTACATTAATGACATTTTCTTTGTTCATGGTGATTCTGGTCACTCTTGCTTTGAAAATATTCTGCATAAACCTATGGTGTGCCACTTTAACACTATATCATTCATTCATGTTCTTTCCCTATGTCAGATTTGAGCCACAACTCTTTCCAATGAAAATACTTGCTCCTGAGCAGGTTTTCCAATGGCTTCCCACTAGAGGAACCCAACCTTTGATAGGGCCCTCCTATTTCATCAAAGGTCAAGTCTTTTGTCCCATAGTTTATCTTGACCCTTAATTAGCAATACAGAAATAGTGTTTTATTTTATTCCTTACCATGAAGTTAAAATGCTTTCTTGAACAATCTGTTTTATCAAAAGGCCAAACAATAACAACACACACACACACACACACACACACATAGAGTTCTTTCACTTTTCTGAATAGTCTAGATTTCACCTCCAAATAAAGCTGTCCCAGGGAAACACTGTTTAGGCTACATTGTTTGGAGTGCCTCTGAAGTTCATCAGAAGGTCCTCAAGTAATTTGTATTGCATCCTCAGCTGCCATGAAAGATACTGTAAGTACAGACGCTTAAGTATAGATTGTATTCTATGTAACCTACTTGTATGAGTCAGCTAGGGCTGCCATTAAAAAAAATACCACAACTGGTTGGCTTAAATAACAGAAATCTATTTTATTACAATTCCAGAGGCTTGAAGTCTAAGATCAAAGGGCCTGCAGGTTTGGTTTCTGCTGAGGCTTCTCTCCCTGTCTTACAAATGTCTCTCTTCTCCTTGTGTTCTCTCACATGGACCTCTCCTGATCTCTTCTTACAAGGACACAAGTCATATTGGATTATGTAATTATATAATTTTATTTAATCTTAATTACTTCTTTGGAGGCCCCCTCTCCAAACATAGTCACATTCAGAAACATTGAGGTTAAGACTTTAATCTATGAATTTGGTGCTGAGAGGAAGCACAATTTAGTCTATCACAGCAGCTCTTACACTTATTGAAGAGATGCTGTTAAAAAATGTTTAAGGCCCTGGCTGGTGGCACAGTGGATAAGGCACCAGCCTACAAACCCAAAAGTTGCTGGTTTGATTCCCAGCCAGGGCACATAACCAGGTTGCATGCCAGGTCTCCAGCCAGGTCCGTAGCTAGAGACAGGTGAAACACAACCATACATTGAAGTGTCCCTCCTTCTCTGCCTCTCTTCCTTCCCCTTTCTCTAAAAATAATAAGTAAAACATTTTTTAAAAATGCTTAATATTCACTGTGTGCTTATTCAGAAATTATATCACTAACCAAACCAAATACTGTATTGTTCCCTCTGAAGAAGTGGTATATTTTCTTAGAAAGATTGTGATTCATGAAACATCATATTCTGCATTTTACTTTGAGCAACATAAATTGTAGGCTTAGGTAAATATATTTTAGGTAAATATATTTAGCTAACTTAGGTAAATATATTTTACTTACTCTATGGTCTCTAATAAAATTTTAACTTTCTCCCAGGTTTTGCTCAATCAATTTAATCTTGATTCTTGTCATATTTTATCTGTTTTATTGTAGGCAGTATGCAATATGACATTCTGGGTAGCCAGACTAAATCAACAAATGTTTGGGATATTTATTAGCACATCTTAAACATATTTAACATCTAAATGACTCCAGGTGACTGCACCTTGTTTTTCTTAGCAAGCCTCCTGCACTGTAAGCAATAGCATCTGTAGTGGAAGTAGCATTTCTGTGGTACTCTACTCTAGTAGATATTTACTTTCAATTACAAGCACCTCTGAAAATCTGAAAAGTTATAAAAACATATTCCTTACCAAAAGATAGCACAGTGTGTGTGCTGATTAACAGAACTTGGAGCCAGACTTCTGGGTTCAAATGCTGGCCTGACCCCTTAGTAGTTGTGATACTCTAGGCAAGTTACATGAAATATTTGTACATCTTTTTAAATCTATAATACAAGGATAGCAGGAACACTTATAGCCTAGGGTTGTCATAAGAATCAAGTGAGTAAAAACTCATAAGGGGATTCAAACAGTTGCAAAAAATAGGAACTGATTAATCACTGTAAAGTCATATTATCTCAGAAAATTACATTCCAAAATTTGCATATCATTTTAATCATTTCAGTCTTCACAGACTCCCTGAAGCTCCCACCACCACCTGCCATGCAGTCCTGAGGCCCATGAACCCCAGTTCATAATCCTACACTACATACACATATTTAACATGAGTAATAGATACAGTTGAATTAACTCATAAATACAATGTTTATTTTTGCTTTGCTATTTGTTGAACATCCACAGAATATTTAGAGAAGTGTCAAAATATGATGATGTTGTTTTGTGCTTTATTTCACTTTCTAAAAAAAGTTCAGTCAGGAAAACAAATAATCCAAATAGCATTGGACTACAGAGTACCATTTGGCTATATTTTTTTCTGGGAATTTACATCAGTAATATAGCCTATTTTCATCTTGCCCTTTCAGAAACTTTAGTGAGCATTTTCTTTGTGCAAAGCAGGCAGGTAGAGAGAGAAAGTGATGAAAGGTGTTGCATCTTTTCAAGCTAAGACATAATGTGAATTGTGGCCAGATCAATGAAACCACAGAAATCGGTATTGAGTATGAAGGCAATCAAAAGGATGGACTAACTTTCTGCTGGCTCTCCTAACACATATAGTTACTCTCAGGCATCATATTTACAATTATAATTTATAGTAGCAAAAACTTTTCTTCCCTTTATTATTTCTTCACTTAAAGATTGTTAAAGATACCATTTAAATATGTTTTTATGCATGTCAATATACAAAATAAATGGAAATAGAAGAAATATTAAGCTAAATGCAGCCTGTTCTTGTTAACATAGACTTGTTTTTAATATCTTTTTTTCCATCATGCTTTCTTATGACCAAATCATCTACAAAGGCTTAACAATAGCATAGAAACTGAATAAAAAATGAATTGGTGTACTTGATATGAACAATAAGGAGGGGAAAATCCTCTATAGAGAAGCTTATATTTTCTTACATAAAAGCTCTCCATTCCCCCATTATCATGTGCGAAAGAAAGAAAGAAAGAAAGAAAGAAAGAAAAACTCTCATTTTCAAATAATTTTGCATTAGCTTTGGTTTAGTAGTGGTGTTCTTTTCTTTGAAGCACCTTGCCCACAGTGTCTTAAGCCTTTACACATCAATTGAAAGGAATGAAAAAGAGCATGAAGCATTTTAGAGACCTGAACTCTCCATTGTTGCTACCAACATCCGTATTAAATTTAATTCATTGGTGCTCCTGGCCTTAACTATTATTTCTCCTGAGAGTAAAGTATATGGAATATTTATTTTCTAAACCAATATCTGATCAATAAAAAAAATCTTTAAATTCAGTTAGGTAACAAGGGTTTAGAAGAACTTCAACCATTGTGGAAGAATTTCCCACATGTGCACAGCCTCAGTCATTCCTATCTCAATCAGACTTAATAAATATATCATATTTAGAATAATCTCATGAAAGGTTAAAGTGTATTTATAATAAAATAAAGATAGCAATGAGATTATGTAATTACTCCAAGGGTTAATGCTAGTATTTCAGGAAACTATATAGATATCCTATACATATTTTCCTTGGTTATTCTAGGGAAAAATGATAGCGAGTTAGAGGAAAAAAAAGTTTACACTCATATTTTCAATGCAATAAATTGTAGAAGAAATTTAATTCAAATGGATCTTAATCATGGCTTTGATACCTACATTCTTTATATTTAGTAATCACAATACCTATAGAAACACACTGGCACACTAAAATAGCTATAGTGAAAAAAATATTCCTTCTGAAAAAAATAGGTATATGCATACTAAGATAGTCATTTGCAGAAAGAGCAAAACAGAAATAAAGGGAGCACTTAAAAAGCTAATTCTGAAAGAGATAAAGATAAAGGCAAATATAGAGAGAAGATAGCTTCATTTCCGCACTTAGCAGTAGTAAGACTTGAGAATATTAGGACACCAAGTAGATCTATGACAAAAATAAAAACTGGAAACTTGACTAAATCATGGGAGAGTGGAAACAATCCAAGTGACCATCAACAGGTAAATAGATAAACATAATGTGGTATATACATACAATTAAATATTGAACACAAAAAATAATCAAGTTACAATATATGCTAATATCAATGAACCTTAAAGAGATTGTGCTAATTGAAATGAGCCACATAGAAAATGACAAATATGTTCTATGCTTCTACTTACCTGCAATACCTAGAATATGTAAATACAGAGACAACAAGTACTTTATAAACTCTCAGGAGTTTCAGGGGAGGAGAATATGCGGAGCAATTATTTGAGAACAGAGTTTCTGTTTAGGTGGATGAAAATTTTGGGTAGATAGTAGTGATAGTTATACAACATTGTGAATCAAATTAATTCCACTGAATTGTGTGCTTAAAACTATTTTTAAAAGTTGCTCTAGCTGGGTGGCTCAGTTGGTTGGACTCATGTTCTGCACACCAAAGTTTGTCAGGGTACGTGCCTAGGTTGCAAGTTCCACCCCCAGTCAGGGTGAGTATGGGCGACATCTGATTGATGTTATTTCTCTCTCCCTCCCTCCCTCTCTCTCTCTCTTGCTGTCTTTCTCTCTCTCTCTTTCTCAGGTGAGGGTTAAAAGTTTTTTTCTGACAACATTAATTTTATATCTACTTTGCATTAATTTTTGAAAATTAGCATGCCATGTTTTTTTTTTTAACTGCAAGTCAAAACCATTTTTTTTTAAGATTTTTTATTTAATTATTTCTAGAAAGAGGGGAAGAGAGAGAGGGAGAGACATCAATGTATGGTTGCTTTTCACTTGCCTCCAGCCACAGACCTGACTGGAGACCTGGTTTGCAACCTTATTCTGTGCCCTGGCTGGGGAATCAAACAAAACCATTTTTAACTGCGCATTAAGAGTATAGCGTGGAGCTAATGCATGCATGTACCTGGCTCATGGCATGTATTCAATAAACAGTAATTGTTTTCAAGGGGGAAAAAAAAGGATCTTCATCTCTAAAAGGATGGGAGTCCACAGGGCCGGAATGTGAGTTGCTCGACATTGTGACTTGCTTGCCTCGGTCACCCTCCTCAGAACAGAGTACAGAGCTTCACTCCAGGAGACATCTGGTTATCTGCGTTGCTGAGGGACTAGTTGAGCAAGCTTGTGCCTTATTACCATAAAGGAGTCAGTGTCACCTGTAATTTTATAAGACTGACATGAACTGGTAAGATAAATAATAAAGAATGCCAGCACCTTTGGTGACAATAGAAGGAGAAGAATTAAAAAGGCCATCAAGAGATGGAATTGAAATTTCTGATTTATGGAATTACAAAATGTTTCAGCCAGAAACTGGAACGCTATTATATATGTCATCTTTTACGGATGAGGAAATTGAAGATGAGGAAGAAAATAAAATGAAAAGGAATGAAAAAGAAAGGAAATCAAAATGAGATAGCTTAAGCCAAGGAGACCCATGCAAACGTTCCCTGGCTTTATTAGCATCATTAAGGTCTTGGATTCTGAGAGCACTGCCTTACGCTCCTCCTGCACAGTGCTTCATCATATTGAATGAGGTAATCAGTAATATTTATTAGTCAGACAGTTGATTCTGGTATATAGCTATTTATGAGCTTAAGAGATTAATGTAATCATACTATTGTACAAAAAGGAGAGGAAGAAATGCAAATGTGCAATTCCTGTGCCTATTATGTTCAACTTATATTAGACAACATTAGAAATAGGAACCTCTATAAAATCATATGAACAAAGTTGGTTAATCTTTATTGTTTATAACTGTGACTTTTTATAGTGGTAACTGTATTCCATGTTGGAATATACCTGGTTTTCTCTTTCCCAAAGTATGCTAAACAAACAAATCAAATACCCCTAACAGGTTTTACGAGCACTACTAAATATACTGTAAGGAAATATTATACAGTATTTTTTAAACCCAATTAGAAGAAAGGACAAAAAATGTAAATGTTATAGTAAAAGTTAGAGGATATAAGACAGAATCAGGCTACATGTAGACCAGATTTCCTTCTCCCAAGACCTCAGGACTGAGATAAATCTTTGACTTTAGTACTCTAATTTCAACAGAATATTTAAATTTTGTGACAATTATTAAATAAATTATATTAAAAATAAATAATATTATCCTTAAATTTCCTACCTGTAATGAATTTTTCCTTTTTATACCTATAAATGATATTACATTCAGAGGCCAAATTTTTTAAAAATATTTTATTTACTTAAAGAGAGGGGACGGTAGGGAGAAAAAGAGGGAGACATTGATGTGTGAGAGACTGGTACTGTCCAGTCACCCTAGTCTAGCATCTATCATGTTATCATATCTTAGTCCTTAATACCTAATGATATTTCACTGTTACTGCATTTGTCACCCTGACTACATTCCAGAATGTGGCCTGGTTTCAGGTTCTAGATGTTGTTCTGTCTGTCTATGAAACATCCTTATCCTGCTACCATCAATAAACTTAGCTGAACATACTTGATATTCAATGCTTGCCCACACTTCCCCCTGGTACCTGCCACTTATGTTTTAAGATGCCATCAAACTGACCACTTGAGCACACATTCTATGGACCACACATTATATGGACCACACTTACTCTTGCTTGTGACATCCTTGCTGCTGATAGTCAGTCCTTTTCACAGCAGCTTGGGTAGGGAAATTTTTTTTTTTTTTTTTGATCTAGTAATTCTTCCATAGAAGGAAATTTTACACTGAATAAAATTTCACCCTTGGTCTGAACAAAGAGCTTTAAGAAGCCCATTTTTTTTCTTCCCTGAATTTATTTCATAAATATTTTAAACAACAGTTAATGCTTATTTTTCAAAATATTACCTTTAACCTTTCCAAACCCAACATTGTATAGGCATAATAAATAAAACTTAAAGAGGTCAAATGACTTTTCCAAGGTTAATGTCAATGGCAGGATTTTTTTTCTTACCTCTAAGACTGATGTTGCATGATTAAATATTAGACCTAGAAGAAAGATGTAGTTAAGATAGTTGCCAAAGTTTCTGAGTTTTGTTACTTGGTGGGCAGAATTTTGACCTTTAACATGGAAATAGCTTAAAAATTATCTTTAATGTATCTGGTTGTATTATAACTGATTATATATCTTAAAGATATCTGATTATTTTAGGCTATGTGAAGATTATATAACAGAAACATTTGCTATATTAGAAAGAAGATAATAAAAATGTTTATATAGAAAATGGAGGTCCAAATGTATACGTGTATTTGTGTTTGTCTATATATAAATACCTTTGTCCCATTTTCTATATAAGCCTGATAATATATATCACATGTACATTACATACTATCTATATATAAATTAATGGCAAGTAAAAAGTGTTGGATCTTCAGATGATAAAATACTGAATATTCCCTAGCCAAGCCATCATTGTTGATGCACTATAAAATAAAACTTTTCATACAAGCCTTCTTCAAAAATTTCACCAAGTATGGGGCCCTTTGAGGATAGTTTAGTAGCAAATTTTAAAGAATCAAACAACCAGGGGAAAAATCTTTCTAAAACAAAAGATCTGAATTCTGAACATGTAGCACTGGCTAGGAAATCAGACATCCAAGTGAAAAAGACTTTTCCCAAAATATGCAGCTCATGCTGTGACAGTGACAGTGATGTGCACTGTATAATGCCAATTCAAGAGACAGGCCACAGTAGGGTGAAAAGGAGCCCTCACTACATGCATTTTATGGCGCTAAGGAATCACTTAAAAACCCTGACTGGAAAGTGACTGAAAAATAGGCCAGACATGACACCTGATTTGGTCATTTAATGCAAATAACCTAATAGAATATCTTTTATTCAACTGAAAGCCCTTTCAGTTGAATATTTCATTATTTACCATTTTGTATGCTCCAAATATTAGTCATTCTTTCTATATACTCAGTGTAAAGTAACATTCATCCAGAAACATTTGTCACCATATTAAAAAGTAATGCTTTAACCACCTCTGCTCCTCTCCAAGAGGTGTCTTTGTGGGGAAGAAACCATCTGGTCAGGCCCTGAACCAAATAAAAAACAAACTAATGTAGCCATTTTAGTCAGTGGCAAGAAATTAATTACATGATTCTTTTTTTACACTGTTGTGCACTGATTAATGGTATTCCAATAGTATGACCTAATTTATTTCACCCAAAGTAGAGCCCATTCCTACTGACTTACAAGCCCTCATTTGAGACTCACCTGTCATCATACCTTTAAAATCCCAGGAGCTATTCAGTCATGGTTGGCATCATAAGGATTATGCTTCTTGGAGAATGCTGAATAGCTACCAGTGCTGAAGTAAAGCTTTATTAACCAAGTGTCTCAGGGAAAGCACCCTTCCTGTCATGTTTCTTTCAAACCCATGAAGTGAGCCGGAAAGATAAATGGCCTTTGAATATTTGGGGGAAATTCTCTATTTTACTTTATGCAATATATATTATATGACTAAAGACACAATCACTGGTAAAGCCCAATGTCTATGTTCTTACAATAATACCTTGACCCTAAGAGAATAGCATTTTGCAAACTGAATCATTAGAAAAGATGTTTTGTCATTATGAATTTTGAAATGTCCCTTTATAAGTTAAGTCTGTATGTATGTGGGTGTGTCATCAATATCACTATTTTCTTCATGACATTGTTTTGGCTGTTATTTTTCCCACCTCCTGCACTAGAGGGGACTCGCTTCATACAAGTCTACAATTCTAATGGTTTTCCTAATAGAAACAGTTTATTAATTTTTCTCTTTGTTACCTCTGACATCTTCAATTTCTCCCATTAAAAATATTTTTCATAGATATGACATGTGACTATATTTGGTAATGTGGTCACTTTAGGAGACTATGACATCTATTTTCTCATTTCTCAACAAGTGTTGCACATTAGAAAATAATGCCAATAATATCATGTTTAGTTCATATTTGCAAGAGAAAAGGCTCTATATGTGCAAATTTTATAATCTGACATGTAGAACAAACCTCCATACCAATAAATCCATAAGCCTTATCTGGTAGCACTCCCCAGTGTCTATGGCTTAAAGAGATTCTCAGAGAAGAGAAAATGTCCACAGAAGCTCCATAATTTGCTTGCATTCTCATTATGGTTTTCTTTTTTTACTTTCCTGCAGTGAGCTCAAATAAATAAATAAATAAAAATCTGGAAGTGTGAGAGAGCTTCTTGTCACTGATGGTTTAGGGCCTTCTGTTGTAGAAGTAATTATCCACAAATCTCATGACTTGCTTTTCCACAAGCAAGAAAATTAGCAGGTATGTTATGGAATTAAAGAAAGGAAATAAAACTTGTGTACAAAATTATTGCTTTGCTAATTTACCCGAATCATAGATCCTGGTTGAAATAAAGTAACATTCATTTCTCACCCTTAGTAAGGGGCAAGAACAAAGACTAATTCAAGTCTCGTATTTTGTTTCCTAGCATTTGGTGGTGTGAATAGTTTAATTAGAATAGTAAGTTTTACGTTTGGAGTTAGAATATTGCAGAAAGCCATTTAGTCATTTATGAATCTTTTACACTTAATGCTTCCTGCTGTGTGCTACATACAGAAGAAAGTACATTTATTGGGGGATACTTTAAAATATGAAATCCTGAAAATGATGAAAACTTTATTTTAAAATGTGTTCACATAATGATTTCGTATTTAGTGAAATTTGAGGATGAGCATTTTGATGAAAGGGACAGTTGTTTAAGGTGATGTTGTAGAGACAATTCCATAGACCCTCCTGTCAAAATAAAACACAATAATTCCCTGCCTTGCAGTTTCAATTGTCTGTTCTGGTGCTTAACAAATTGCACCTTATAGTTCTGGTTGACATCTGCTTAATATGGCTTCCACTTCTGAGAGCTGCAATCATGATTGTGTCCCTGGGAGCTTTCCTTGTTTGGAATTCTAACTCAATTTGTCCTCACAATATTTCTTCTAAGTTGAGACAGGATAAATATAAGCAAAAAGGGCAGGAAGGTTTCCTATCTTCTGGTGCTCCCTGATATGATTTGGAAGGAGGATCCCTGAAGCAGCTTGAATTACCCATGTAATCCTGAGAAACTATATCTTTCAAAACCTAGGAAAATTAAGAATGCTTGATATCCCTGGGCAAGATTGTATCTTGATTAGTTTTATCACAGTGATGTGGTAATTGCAAAATATCAGGAGCCAGATGAGTCAGAGTTGCAGATTCCCTTTACTCTCTATCAAATTCTATGACAAATTAAATCAAGATATAACCCCACTGCCTGTGCCTATACTTTGTCCAAATGTGGAATTGTTCAAGCTTTCAAAAGGCCCTAGGTTCTAAGGAAAGTGTCATACATTGCATGATGGGAAGAAATTCATCCATTCATCCATTTATCTATTCATTTACTCACTCACTTAACATTATGCTCGTCTACATGTGAGGCACTCCCTTACATAATGAGAACACAATAATTAAAATAAAATAAAATAAATTGATAAATAAAGTCATTGACCTTATGGAACCTACACTCTATGGGGAAGAAACAAACTACCAATACATAGGTATATATGTCAGCATTGATGGAGTACATGAAATGAAGAAGAAAATATCAATGCCTTGTTATTTTTAAGGATCTATATGTTGTTGTGTAAGCAGGATATTATTACAATGCTCTAATTTCTTTACCACTTAGAAATTCTAAGTAAAAGATTTTTTTTTTTTTTTTTTGCCCATTATAGTATTCTGAAATAGGAAAGAATATACACAACTGAGGAAGATGATGGAGTACCTGAGAAAAATAAATTAAATGTGCTATCAGAGACCATGGGTGGTGGTCTTCTTCACCAGACTTTGATTTCCTATAGTCTTCCCCACTGGGTGTTCTATAAAATGTATATTCATTGTTATCCTCCTTGGTTCTCTATTTTTAATCTTCTGCTTCATTCCTGGCTGGTCAGCTACCTCATGGGAATATTTCATTCCTCCTTTTAGCAATCAAGTCTCTGACAATTTCTTACAGTGGCATTTCCTTAGGCGAAGAGTGCTAGACTATGAGGAACCCTCAAGTCAATATGCACAAAAGTGGATGCTGCTAAATTACAGGTTCTACAATCCATCAACAGTGCCCCAGGGCAAATCCAAGAACTCTGTGAGTTACATACAGATGTGGAATAAGACTAGAACATGCTTTGGGATCAAGCCTACTTCCAGGTAATATTCTTTTCTTTATCATCTGTTATTATCATTATTTCTATTAAATCTAATTCCCAAGGACTGCTCAAAACATTTACATTAAAACACATACATAATTTGACCATTAAAATATGAGGTAGGGGTGAAGAGACTTAGAGCATCCAAACTAATGGTTTTAAAGCTTTTATAAAATGTTGATGAAAATTATGCATCTTTTCCCTAGAAAAATACAGGTGCACACATTTTGGCATCTATGGTTTAAAATTCACCAAAGTTGCAAACCCAACTGCCAAAGGGATGGGTCTGGGAGTGAATGGCCGGGAAGAGTGGGGTAAGAAGCCATGAGGCTTGAGAAGACCCAGGCTAGGACCTCGTCTAAGCCCAACAGCTGTCAGCTCAGTTCCTGCCTTCTTTCACCAGGTGCCATGTGGCCTCAATGCTACCACAAAAGCCTCCAAATTTTCCAGAGAAAACCCAAGTCTAGATTTCTGTGTAAATTTTCTCAATGCCTAAATCTTAACAACTAACAAATTTGTTTAAAACATTATGCAAAAGAAAAGGAAATCAAAAATAAAAGGAGACCACAGCTGGGGCTGAAGCATTTATCTTCTGTATCATTTCAAAAGATATTTCTATTGTCTTGACAGTAAATTCTTATGGGGGAAGCTGGTATCTTCTCATAGGACACTATGTAAAGTGCTCTTGCCACTCCACCTTTACAGGATGACAACTCCAAAAATATCATAAGATAAGGCCAAGACTTTCCTAAGGAAAACAGTTTGGACCTGCTTAAACCTATGAAACCTCACATTAAAGCCACAGTTTTCCAGAAGGCAGGAAATTCTGTCCTAAAAAGTATTGAAGGTAGTAGCTACAAATTAGGGGTCTCAACCTTTAAGAGGCCTTATGGTTATTAGAACACAATTGTTCTTGAACAGACTTCAAGCTGATTGGTCAACCAAGATCAGCTAGCTACAAAATGTTCCTTCAGACTACTCTGGGAATCAAACCCCATAAAATCCAGCTATTTGAAACTTTCCATGTAAGTGATAAAGAACATCTGCATAAAATTATCATTTTGTTTCTATCACTAAAGGCAACACTAAGATTTCATTCAGCTTGACTTGAGCCAAACTGCTAAGTAAACCTACTAGGAGTATATTTCTGAGAATTCTCTATCCCCCTACCAAATAGGTAGTTACTTTTGGTGGCATAAGGCAAACCATCTTTTGTAGGTGCCTGGAAAATTAGCAGAATTAGAGCCTCATTCTGCTCTAAATTCATTGCCCCAAAGGTAATTGTGGCACCAGGAAGCAGTAAAACCAAAGATAAACTTCCATAGCCAAATAGTTCTCCCTGTCCTGTTAGAACAGTCCCATAATGTGGTTGGGCATTTAGCTGTCTGCAAAGCATCCAAACTCATTTCCTAGGCCCCTTTGGAAACTCTGTAAGCTACTTATTGCCATATGATATATCTATTCTGCTTAAACTTCCTAGAGCCAATTTCATTACAGAAACTCCTGGCTCTTAACTGATAAAATACCAGGCCTTCAGGGGAGAGAACTCTTCTTGTGTTTTATGAGACAGGAAGTCTGCACTCCAGGCACATGGTCTTCCAGACTGCTCGGCCCCAAGAATGTCATAGAAGTAACAAGGCAGCCCAAACAGAAAGGAATCAGCAGTTCCCTCGGTAACCACTGTTTGTCTGACTAACTGCCTTTGACCAGTGGACCCAGCTCAGTGCTTTGACTCTGGGAAAAGCTGAGAACTTTTGCACAATTCTGGCTGAGGAGGGTGAGATGGAGCAATTGTGACAAGATTGAATTTTCTGCTGGCTAAGCAAGAGGGGAGCTCTGAGATCAGTTGAAATTGATTTTTTAAATAAGAAATAGTATTTTTTTTTTGCACTCCTGAGTTTATTGAGTAAGGTTTATGTCCATGATAATGATAATAATTGTACTCATAACAAACTTCACATTTATATATAGCACATTTTGGCTTATGCAGCACTTTCATTTATATGATCCAGACTGCAATCAGCCTGCATTAGTATCAGCATTTCTACAAAATACATTAACACTTCTCAACTATATTTACTAGATTAGTGACAGCCAAGAAGTAGGATGATCAAAGGAAAACTCAAATTAAGGAAATGCTAGAAACAGGTATTGAGCATCAAGCTAAGATAGAAATAGTGAGAAAAGAGATCTTATTGAAGAGGAATGTAAAAAATCAAATATATTTCTAAAACATAAGATTGCTGCAATATTCAAAACTAAGGAATGATTTCCACTTGTTACCTTAGATGCGGAACTGATAGTCTCCCAGAGCATTATTCTCTTAGAAGAAGCTACTGTTTTGAAAGTCTTATCTGTGCTAATGAACTGGGCTCAATGAATGCTCTTAGGTATTGTGATTTAAATAGTAAGATTAGCTTCCTCAAATACCAACCCAGGTTCTCAAATTAACCAGAAGTAACATCTGGATGAGAGAGGAAAACTGTTTTAAGGAAATGAATGTGGTTTATTGGATCTCAGTGATTTTACTCAGTCCAATCTAAATAAAAATGAATTTAACTTATAGAACACCATACTAAGATTGGCCAATGTCTCTTTTCTAATGATAACATTTTAAAATTTAGAGACACCCAAGCTGGGGGAGGAGTTAGTGGAGCTACACCAATCTTCTCCCAAGACCAAACTGGAATTACAAAATAAGTGGGGAGAAATCATCTGAAATAACCAACAGAACACCAACTGGAGAGAAGTCTTCTTACCAGGAACAGATCAGAAGACCCAATTCATCACAACATGAGATGTGAGAGGCTGGTGGAACTCCCACGGAAGGCAGCTGACGGGACAGAGAAATATCTCAGCAGCCGGTGATCCACCTAAGAAGGGTGGGATCTAAACCCCAACTGGGCTTCCCAGCCTACAGCAACACTGCTGAGAGTAAAACAGCACCCAGCTGTGAAAAGCAAAAAGCCACCAGGTTTAGTGGCTTGACAGAGACTGAGTTCTTCAAGGGACCACACACAAAATACAGAGGTACCCACCTACCGTCAGCTCCAGCAGAGAAAAGGCAGAGTGGATTTGAGATGCTTGGGGAAAGTTTGGGTCAGTGCCCTTAGGGGGAGAGTTGAGGGAGCAGCCCGTGAGTCCAGTGCTGACCTGTCCCCCATACAGCTTGCAGACCACTCTTCTCCAAAGGGTGGGAGCCTGAGGGGAAGCCACAGCCCCACCCGCAGGAATTAATCTGCCCCACCCAGCAGTGCCTAAATCTGACCTCAGATCACAGGTGGATTGGATTAACAACTGAATTCATCTGCTTCACCCAGAGATGCCTAAAACTGACCACTGTGAACAGACTGATTGGATTAACAATTTAAGGAGACAAAGACAATGGATCTCTGAAAGTCTACAACTGGCTGACTAGGCCCAGACTTGGACAGGAGCTGATGTCCCCAAGCACAGATCCAGGTAGTAAAAAAAAAAAGAAAAGGGCACCTCTACACCACAGAAGGTCACACCACTAGGACAGTAAGTCAAAGCAGACCAATCTAAGAAGCAGAAACAAACAAGAGTCACCTGAAATGAGGAAACAAAGAAATAAACCCTCAGCAAATGGAAAGGAGGACTTCCCAGGAAGCATGCAAAATGAAATAGAGGCAAGTACCCTATCAGACATGGAATTCAAAATAATGATGGTAGAGAAGCTCAACGAGCTCAGCGAGTTCAAAGAAAATTACAAGCAATTCCAGGGGAACTACAAAGAACTCCAGGAGAACTACAAAGAACTCTAGGGAAGCTATAAGGAACTTACTGAGAACTACACAAGCATTAAAAAGGACATAGACACCATCAATAAGAACCAGGATGAAGTGAAGAATACCATTTTCTGTATTCTTCTATAGAAGAAATAGAAGCAGTCTAGAGAAAGCAGAGGATTGGATTATCGAGCTGGAGGCCAATGTAGAAAAAAATTCCCAGGCAGTGCAACAAAATGAAAAAAGACTAAAAAGAATGAAGAGGTTTTAAGAGAGCTGCAGGACAACATGAAATGTCATAACATCCATATCATAGGGATACCAGAGGGAGAAGAGGAGGAGCAAGGGATAGAAAATCTCTTTGAAAAAGTAATGACAGAAAACTTGCCTAACTTGAGGAGAGAAAATGTCATACAACCATCATGTCAAAGGGATATGATGTTAGAGTAACCATAATTTCAGTCTGCGTGCAAGGCAAACTGCTAAGGGAATTGCAGACTTCAATAACATCCCTTTACGTACAGTTTACAGCCTGAAGAAGGTGTATGTTGCTGATCCTGTTGTCACCACACCAAAAAGGAAAGTACATAAGGTACACAAGGATCACACAAGTCCAGATATTGTACACAGAATCCAGGAGACCATCAATGAAGATCCAGGATGTTTACCTTGACATTTTGAGAGAAGTAAGTTGTACCATAGATGAAGGAAGACACAAATGGATGTCATTTTATCTTCCAACAAGATGGTACACCAGCACATAAAACCGAAAAGGTGCAAAAATGTCTTAGTGTCAATGTTTCTGAATTCTGGTCAAAGAAAATCTGGCTGTCATATGCAAATCCTTTAGCCTTGTCGTATGCAAATCCTTTAGCCTATTACATATGCTGCATTTGTGAGAGAGAAGTTAATAAGCAACCTCATTCTAATAAAGAGGCTGTTAAAGCTAAGACTGAAAACGTTATGATGTCTGTGGATAAAGAAAAGTGAATTAAAGTGTGCTCAAGATTCCGAAGTCGATTTGAGTCTATTATTGCAACAAATGGAGACTTTTTTGAACAATTTAAAAAATAATGACTATGTTTATGTATTTACATATAAGAATAAATTTATTTCAAAATATAACATTTTTTGTGGTATGTTGCTTATTTTACTAAAATTTTGCCAATTGATTGAGTACACCCTGTGTACATGTATATAATCTCCAACACAAAAAATATATACATACTCATACATATACATGTATCAAACTTTATATCTCCTAAGTAGAGAATATACTTGCTTTGCAAGTGGACATGGAGCATGCAAAACAATTCACCATGTATTAAGTCACAGAGAAAACTTCAATGAGTCCCATAAGATAGAAATAACAAAAAAAGAAATATTCGCTGGTTATAGTGCAATAGAACTAAAAACTAAAGATAAAGCTAGAAAGTCTTATCAGAGAGTATTTTAAAACTAATTGTTAAACAACTCTTGGATAAATAAAATGAACATATCATCCTCAAAGAAATGGCAGGTTTTTATGTCAAGGCCAGAGAAAGCAAAACAATATGTTGTGCTAAGAAAGAAGTGAGGTACGTTGAGAAGACATCAACTCAGCTTAAAAAATTCTCACTGGAAAAGCTGAAACAATTCCAAAAGTTATAAAGAATAATGATGGTAAATAGTTATAATTTATTGAATCCGAATATGCAAAAAAGCATTATTCAAAAAAAAAAAAAGAAAAGAAAAGAAAAACTAATCAGAACAGTGCCAGTTAATAAATGTAAAGGAAAGCGAGCAGAGGGAAGGGAAAAAGGGGATGGATGTAATAAAACAATAATAAAATTAAATTAAAAATAAATAAATGTAAAGAATATATTGGAAGATTATCATTTTATATCCATCAATAAAATATTGATCAAGGTAAAGTTCACCAATGGATGCTAAACTCATCAGGTGAAAGATATGGACAAACAGGATACTTACACATTCTCAGGGTATCACTTTATCCAAAACTCTGGAGAACTTCCCTTTACCCAAGGATGATCATACAAACACAGAAACTGGCATTTTGTGTCTCCTGATCCAATGCAATGGACATACACATTACCTCTGTAAAGTTCTGTTCAACTTGAATCTAATTATTAGGAAACAATCAGGCAACCCTAGGTGAGGAAGATTCTATAAAACAACTTATTTGGAAGTTGTAATGTCATTAAAAGGAAAAGTTAAAGCACTCTCCTATAATAAAAGGGACTGAAAAACATGCAAGTCAAAACCAATAAAGGTTTTATACTAGATCTTAGATTTACAAACAAAAACAATTATAAAGAACATTTTTGTGAGTAATTGGAGCTATTTAAATATGGACTGTATAATGTGTAATACCATATAATTGTCTACATTTTACATGTTAATGTTAGAGAATAATAGGCTTATTATATTAATGTTAGAGAATACTCTTGTTCTTAGAAGACTCATGATGAAGTACTTCATGAAAAATGAGATAAAAAGGCTAAACTTCTTTCATTCAAAATGACTGTCATAAAAAATAAACCTGTAATAAAAAGTTAAATTCACGAGCATGTTAAAAGAGTGGGCGAGAAAATGAAAGAAATGCAGTAGGAGTTTTGAATAGTAGGAGTTCTGAAGCAGCCCCAATGTTAGCTGTCAGTGGCTCATGAACTTAAGTGGACTAGTGTAAATGGTTCCATTTTTCTTCAGCCACATTCAGGGCTGAAGTGCAGGCACAGAGTAAGTGATTAATAAGCTATGGCTATAGAGTGTGTTCCTCACTATAACTTAATGATTGGCTCTTCTAGACCAAGCAGCATGCCTCTGAACCTCCATAGGTCTCAGGGTTTCTACCTTATAAATGTCTCTCCAATCTAGATGCCTCCACCATTGATATTATTTATCTCCTGTCTTCCTATCCTTCATTTGTTTTTTGTTTTTTTTAAGATTTTATTTCATTATTTTTAGAAAGAGGGGAAGGGAGAGAGGCAGAGAGAGAGAGAGACATCCATGTATGGTTGCTTTTCACCTGCCTCCAGCCACAGACCTGACTGGAGACCTGGTTTGCTACCTGGTTATGTGCCCTGGCTGGGGAATCGAACCTGCGACCTTTGCTATCCTTCATTTGATTTACTTCATCTACAAAATGATTCCTCAAAAGCACAGATATGATCACATTAGCCCTGCAATGTCAGGGGTCTAGGTCATACTATTCCACACAGACCACAAAGACTTGGACCTGGGGTCCCTAAAGACACCTGTTCTTCAGTCAAACAAGACTGCATGCAGTCTGTACTACCACATCTCTGTACCTTGTGCATGCTGCTTCTACTGCTCTACTCAGAAATATTCCCCTTCTTGTTGCCTACTGAATACCTGCTCACCATTAGACTCAACTCAGATACCCCTTCATGAGGTTCAAATGTGACTCCTCTGTGAGTCACTATGATCATCAACCAGCAATCTACGCATATAGGTAAGCCACCTATCCACTGTCCTCCCATACAACCTATAAGTATCTACAATTTTTTGCATTTTCATTGTTGTTGATGTATGTTTTCTAAGGGTTATTACATCAGAAAAAATGGGATTTAAATTCTGACTCAACTTTATTATCTGTGTAACTATGAAAAGATTACTTCATGAATATATATTTTTTTCATCAGACAATAGAATTGAACAGCAGAAAAAGAAAATATATCCCCAAACCATTTCCTTGCTGGGACAGACCCTATGCAGAGAACTCTTTAATTAGAGTGTTTCAACTTATACCACTTCTATACAACCATTAATAAACTGACCAAAAAGGAAAACAATGAGGAAAGAAGAGCAAACCTGTGAGTATATCCTTCTAAAAAGACAAGTGTTCTCAAAAAGTACACTATATATAAAATACAAACATGTAGAAGAGGTTGAGTGAGGGGCTGAGCACAAAGAAAAATCTTACGATCACTCCTGAAGAACCTTTCTGTGTTGGGTTGGGTTGTACTGGAAAAAGCAAAACGGTGGCTCAGAAAGGAGCTCCAATTTTATGCTGTGTTACCTACCATCATTAATGACAGCAGATTAACCTTGGCTCTAAATCTGGGGTCATGAGCTCAGAGCAGTTAGCACCAGCGATTAGTGGCAAAGCCTTTGATTTCACTCTAGTAGCGCTAATTAATTATGCATTACAATTCCCAATTGTAAGAGAAAGATTTTACTTTAAATTTACAGAGACATAAGAAAGGTTAAGTAACCTTACTTACCAAGGTCACACAGCAGTTATCTATAAAGCCAGGTATAAGTCCTTTGAATATTTACCAGCAAAATATTCAATATCAAAACAAATTTTCTCAAAGTACCATCAAATGTAATGAACACTGCAATGAGAATACTCTAAGGGAAAACAGTGCAATGACTCGCTGTTGGTTCTAGTTGAAAGAAAAACACTCATTACAAATGTCCCTGTGTTTCAAACTATGTTCTAAAGAAATTCTGAAAACGTTTTACAATCTGTAAGGTCAAGGCATCTCAGACTATTATGACACATTCTATATAGTCAAAAGAGCCTTTAACCAGAGTTGGAGTCAAAAGACCTGGGTTTGAGTTCTGATTTCAATTACTACCTACGTGACCTTGGACAATCACTTATGCTCGCTGAGCGTCAACTCTATTATCTGTAAAGATGAGAACAATAGCAAATAACCACCAGGGTTATTGGAAGGGTTACAAGAGATAACGGAAGGGAAAACTGTACAAATCGCAAATTGCTATACAAATAAAAGGCATTATTATAGGAAAGGACACAAAAGTATTTTCTCAGAAAATGACTGTAACCTCCGCTTGAAATTTCATTTAGGTTTTAAGCATAAAAAGCTCTGCCAACTAGAAACAGAGATGTGAAGTTGGGGGTGTTGGCTAATTTTCACTGCATTGGAACAGCATGCCCTTGTTGGTCTGAACAAATCTGTCCCTTACCATTGTCAGCCAGCTTAATTCAACAAATCCTGAGGGATGTGATGAACTCATTTGGCCAAGGTTTTCAGCTTGGGGCTAAAAACCTTGCGGAGCAAGCACTCTGGCCTCGGAAAACCACTGCGGAGTCATTCGTCCATATTGAGCAGATCAGCCTCTGATTCAGGCTTTATCACAAGCAATACCTTTGATATATTTTTCATGTTCACTGCATTAAACATTAATGTGTGAATGTCACAATAAAGGGTGCAGTTTTTCATTAAATAAATAAATAGGCACCTAACTTGAGCAACAAAACAACCATTTTAAAGCAGATTTCACATAGTAAGGAAAATAAACCAATGTTGTCATTACACTTAAGAACTTAAGTCATGTAGACATGACTTATAGGGAAAAGGTAAAAGAGGTCAGACAGAAGGGATAAAATATTTGACAGGTCAAATGAAAATCATGCCTGCTTTTTTTCCTCTGAAGCCTGTAATGCAATAATGATTTCTCCAGTGTTTCATATAAAAAGATTCAACTGAAAACTGGGGTGAATCACAGCTAGAGAGATAGCATAATTCGTGCAAGAGCTACCAAGATTTCCCAGTAAACTCTGTATTGTTGTTTTTGTTTTCCAATAATTTTAGGAGTTACATTAAAACTTAAAGCAGGAACAACAATATAGCATGTCATACCATTTCTTCAGACAAAAAATCCTAAATGTAGTATTACCCTTACAAAATAATCCATCATTCCCATATAGTAGCACTCAAATTTATGAAATGAATAACTTAATTTTTAAAAATGCTATTGTCTGAGTAATAACATCTCTCCCAAAAGGAAAACAAAAGACTGTTTATGTTTTTTTGTTTGCTTCTTTGTTTGCTTCCTTTTTGGTTCTTTTGTTGGTCAGAAAATATGTTATTTTATTAAACTGCCAAGTTCCAAAGTGAACAGAGTCTATTTCTATTAATATGATGACACAACCATAACTAACGTACCCTGATTATTTCAGAGCAAAGGAGACAATTGTGCAATTTGCAGTGTGATTGATTGGATAATTGCTTTTTCATTATATTTAAGGACAAATGGATATGGAGGGTGGGGGTGGGAAGTGTATGTGTGTGTGTCCTGCTGGGAAAAACAAAACAGATGTTGACCACAGCTCTCCAAAAATACCTTTGGCAGTTTTGGCTGATGACTCATAGTTAGGAAAAAGTGAAAATACTTTTTCAAGGGAAAGTAAATGGGTTGAAAATGGTGGTGGAGTGGTAGTGGTGGTGCATGGGAAAAAAACAATAGAAGTATTGAAAGAAAAAAAGCTTTGTTCTTGGGAAGACTTTCTGAACCAAAGAAACTGAGGTGATAAGGAAAAGGTAGGCAGGTTAGAGGGGCATTTTTGGGGTAGGGTTAATTTTTTTGGACCTGATGGATGTGAAAGGCACAAAGAAAGGATAGGGTTTAAAATGACCCTGGCATTGGGAGCTTAGGATTGGGTAGGAAAGTGACACCATGAGCTGAGTTCAAAATATAGAAGAACCCCTTTGGGTTTTTTGTTTGTTTGTTTTTTTGTTTTTTAAAGATTTTATTTCATTATTTTTAGAAAGAGGGAAAGGGAGAGAGGCAGAGAGGGAGAGAGACATCAATGTGTGGTTGCTTTTCACCTGCCTCCAGCCACATATCTGACTGGAGACCTGGCTTGCAACCTGGTTATGTGCCCTGGCTGGGGAATCGAACCTGCAACCTTTGGGTTCGCAGGCCGGCACCTTACCCACTGTACTACCAGCCAGGGCCAGAAGAACCCCTTTGGAAGAACAATCATAAATTCCATTTGCAGGGGGATAAACGCTGCCTCTGATTCAGCCAGATGGAGACATAAAGTTGGTTCTGGAAACTACAAATCTGGAGTCAGGGAGGACTCAAAGACAGAGCTTCTAAAACATTAATGCGCATAGTAATCATTAAGGGATTTTGTTAAAATGTAGTTTCTAATTCAGTGGGTCTGTGGGAGAACAGAGCTTCTGTACTTTTTACTAGTTCTCAGGTGATGCTAATATTGCTGGTCCAGAGATGACACTTTGAACAACAAGGTTCTCACTAAACTGAAGTAAACTATTCAACAGGTTCCCCACTTGGAGAACAATGAGCCTCAGATATGGACAAGCCAGGGTTATATCATACCATGTAATATAACTTTGTCTGGTTTTGTTTCATGTTTTCCTTCCAGATGGAAACTCAATAAGGGATACATAAGTTTAATCACAACCCAAAACTTTCTATTTTAAATGACTACATTTAAAATATAATTTGGCGATTGTAATCATCTCAGAAGCTACAGTGCTAAACCAGAGGACAGGGTGATGGTCACAGATTCCCCAAGGGAAAGGGTTTCCAGTTCTAGTTTTGCCACCAGCTTGCTGTGTGACCATCTGGTGCTCCCACTCCTCCTTCATTAATTGAAAAATTTGATCTAGAAGACTTTTATTTTTTTTTCTCATTTCTTCATTGAACACTGTAGCCCATTAAATCATTTGTCTAAGTTGACTTCTATCGGCCATCTGAGTGGGGCCTTGTGCCCTTCCATGGCCATTGGGAAAGACAGGGGTTCTATTCGACTTTTTTCTATGTTCAGTACCAAACCCTTCCTCACACACAGGCTTATGCTCATAATAGCTGTTCACTAACATCCTATGATTCCTTCCAAGTCAGCATCACTGTAAACGTTGTCATCTCTTCATTAAAGATTACACTGAGTGTGTGCCCTTCTGCTACACAAGGTCGGGTGAGTGGGGTGGGTCTCAGAACCAGGGGAAAGAGATGACCTCAAGTCTTGAGAATTGATTCTGATTCCTCCAAAATGTACTTACATATTTCTGGTTTATGATCTCAATAACATCCAGATTCTGGTCTCCTGAACCTAATATCATCCAGTGTACAGACACTCTACTCTGATCTCTGGGCCTCAGACATTATCAGGGAAGCGAGCATGCAGCTGGCCCTTACTATAATGAACTTGCTTCATATCCACTTCCTTGCATTTGATGTTCCTTCCTACAGGCCACCACATTAGCTGGAACATAGTTGATCCCTGCTAGTAAAAGAGACTTTCTAGGTATGTATCATTTCCTTCTTTCCCCCAGGAAATGTAATTTTTAAACAACCTGCATCACTTCTTTGAGTTCTTGATTTTGTCATATACCCCAAAGGCAGAATATACCTTTGCTATCTGTCTCTATGTTGACTTTGTACCCAACTTCATTTTCTTGTTGTTGTTCCACTGCCTAAGCGTTTCAGTGCAGAGCATCACAGGTCTCCTGTCATTGTCTTCTGGTAACTTAAGTTGTCCTAGTGGCCTTCCTAAACACCCTCTGCAGTACCATCTGTTCTTCTTGGCACACACAAGCACCATCAGCTTCTTTGGGTACATTCTGTTTATAATTCCTCCTGGCACTGTCATCACACTCCAGTGACGAAGCTCATTGCTGTTGCATTCAGGGGCCACCACAATAAGAGAGAAGCTGTCTGGGGCACAGAGGCTGCACATCCAGACTCTCATCTGATGATCACCACACCCTCGTTACAGCTTGTGAAAGTGCCACCGGAACACACTGGCATTATTATGCACTTCTAACATGAGAATCCAGTGCAGTGCTGCAAGAGACCTGAAGTGAGGCTCTGCCAAATGACTTTGCTCCTCGTAATATGATGACAAATCTATACAGCAGGTACCAGGCCACTGCCAATGCTGCTTTTGGATACAATAGGTTTGAAAACAATGCCAACAATAATTTCTAGTCTACAATCAGTCAAGGGTAGCATGTACTGAGCACCCAGCCAACACAGGTGCCCAGCTAACCCATAATGTTTACAAACTCAAAGGACAGAGTGCCTTTTCCATCCAAAAGAGTCCACCACCACAAACGAATGTCTGCCAGCACCATCAAAGAATAAAAGCAAGTTTTGCAAAGCCATTTTGAATCATTGTGATGGAGTTAAATGATCTTTTATTTTTTAAAGATTTTATTTATTATTCTTAGAGAGAAGGGGAGGCAGAGAGACAGAGAGTGAGAGAGACATCAATGTATGGTTGCCTTTCACCTGCCTCCAGCTATGGACCTGGCTGGAGACCTGGCTTGCAACCTGGTTATGTGCCCTGGCTGGGAATCAAACCAGCGACCTTTGGGCTTGCAGGCTGGCACCTTATCCATTGTGCCACCAGCCAGAGCTAAATGGTCTTTATTTCTCCCTTTATTTCCCCCACTGACACTTCAACCTGTGTTAACCGTTCATCTGTGCTGACATTCGATCATCCATTTGTGCAGTGGTTTCCTCTGCCCTTCAATGTGATGACAGTTTGAGGAAGGCAGGGACCCAAGTGGCATTTCGTAATGCTCAGCCCCCCAATCCCTGTACATTCCTTTACTCACGAGAGGCACTCCTTAAATGGGTGACTGACTCAATTCTAGCTCTAACAGCCTAGGACCATTTTAAATAGGTGAAGAGCTTGTTTTCTCCAACATCTCTCTTCTATTTATCAATAAACATTCACCAATATATTTTGAAGGGTTACATAACTTTGTAGCTATAAAAACACTTGGATATCATCTAATCCCATCCCAGGCCACTTAGGTGAAGGAAAAGAAAGCATCAAAAGCCAAAGGAACTTCTCAAGGTAACAAGGTTCATTGGTGCCAAAACAATAAGGAGGACCCATGTATTTTCCAAACTGATCCTCTCCCCGCTCATTGCACTATGCTGCCTCCATCACGCTTCTCTAAGCCCAGCCTGCTGAACCCTCACTCAGAGGTGAGCATAAAAGACTCCGTATTTTTTCCTAACAGCGTTCTATCAGCACTCAAGGTTCTACAGCCTCAGGGGGCACAAACCATAGATAGCACCACCCCCAAGTTCTCAAGCAATTTTTCTCCAATAAGCACAGGTCCTTTATGAAGGCTGTGCACTCAGAGGAAAGCCTTAGGCTAGGCGCCTCCGCTTAGCTGTGCATTACTCACCGTGCAGCCCTTTCAGGGGGATGGAGTGTCTTGGTTCGTCACATTTTCAGCCCCACAGCGATTACTATCAGGCCAGGGGCTGTGCCCGAGTCCGTAGAGACAAACAGATTTTTTATATCTTTTCCTTTGATCTAATATGAATTGGATCAATGAGCATAACTGAGAGGAAAGGACATTTAGGAAAGGAGTGTTGGTCATGAAGACCCTAAAAACCTGCATTTAAAATAGGAGTAACACCTGCAAACCCAAAGGTCGCTGGTTCAATTCCCCAGCCAGGGCACATAACCAGGTTGCAAGCCAGGTCTCCAGCCATGTGATAGCTGGAGGCAGGTGAAAGGCAACCATACCTTGATGTCTCTCTCCCTCTCTGCCTCTTTCCCTACTCCTCTCTCTAAAAATAATAAATAAAAATTTTAAAAACAATAGGAGTAACAGGATAACGATGAGTTTTATAACACTGATTCTCAACCTGCCTGCAAGGGGACTTCTGAAAGTACCAGTAAGTACTTGGACCTGCTCGGATCATTTAAATCAGAATTTCAGGGCAGGGGTGTGTCAAATTACCATGTTTCGAAATCTCCCCAGTTGATCCTGATACACACCAGAGCTGCGATCACTAGGTTACTCATTTCTGATTCCTCTATGTGGTAGCCCTCGGCATTTTCTTCACTGTCCAAGATGCATGAGGTCCAGGAAGCTTACCTCTGTCAGTAAGAGGCTTGCTAAAGCATTAAAGGGACAAGGGAGTGATTTGGGAGGGATGGTGGGCATCCCCTAGGCACGCATGCCAGAATCTCATCAGGGAGGGTCAAAGAAAATGTGCATTGGCTGAAAAATTTTTTTCTCAATGTTCCACACCTCCAACCTCCTTGATGGTACTAGACTTTTCCCAAGATTTTTCTCATCCTCGCTGTGATACAGAAGTAACACCTCATTTCATCTCACCTTGCTCCAGGCTCTGGTGTAGGAAAGTATGAAATAAGGCTCCTTGCGTTTCTCGATGCCAGTCTTTGGATCAAGTCTGGTTTTACTGTTTTTGGCTGAAAGCCGTTTCAGAGTTCACAGAGCAAATTCTGTTGTAACCTGATCTTCCAAGTGTGTTATAGCTTGGGACTGAGCACTCACCTATACAAAAGAAAATAAAAAGTAACATTTTAGATGTTACATGTTATATTGTCATCTCTGAGAGCTCCAGCTCTGATTTGTAAACAACCATTTAAAAAAAGGCAGCATCTTGAATTTATCTGCCTGCCTGGGGTGGGTTATGTGAGAGACAAAGTGCATTTTGGGTATTGAACTTGAATAAGTATTAGCTGAAATTTATTTGAAAAACACCTGATACAAACCCAAATAGATAAGAAGTGAGAAAAAGAAAACATATACAAGGCCTTCTTTATGAAGTCTCCAGATGCAGGCCTGTTGTTTGCAGGAAAATGTCAGCTGCTCATTACAGTGTGAGTTTGGGAAGAATAACTGTCCAGAGAGACTAAGCTACTGTGAGCACATAGGTTCTCCAATCCTGCTTTTCTTGCACTCAAGGGGAAAATACATTATACGAAAAGAAAACATTAGTCTCAAAGAGATAAATCAATAAAAATTAATTAATGCAACAGGGAAAGCGAACATGTAATTTAGAGACTGTTCTTAATAAAATACATTCTCCCCTCAGTTATCTGTCCTCAATTAGTACAACTTTGTCAAAGGTTTATGGTGAATTAATTACAGAGCACAATAAAAAAAAAAAAAAATGGAGAGATCTATATCAAGATTTTAAGAGGTACAAAAAGGTAAAGAGGTAAATATAATTTTAATCTGATTAAATCCTCTTTGACTTGTTAAACAGTACTTTTACATACACAGAGGTTACCTTGAAAAGGGGAAAAGCAAACTATTACCAAAAAATTAAACTTAGTACAAGGAAATATTTCACTTAATTCAAAAACATATACAGAGCATCATCCATCTGGAGACAGACAGTATGTTTCAAGTTCATAATGAAGCCTGTAGGTTTTTTCAGGAGTTTACATTGAGTGTCACCAGCTAGGCATGACCTCCTGCCTCTCCAGGCCAGACTAGGTGGGGTCTCTGTGACACTGTCTCACAGGGCCCTTCATGGCTCCTCATAGCACCTTCTGCACCAGTCTGAGGAGTTTGTTTTGAGATGTATCAATGTCTGTGTTCCTCTTGAACGTTCATTTCATCGGGGAGGCCACTGTTTTTGTTTGTTTGTTTGTTGAACTAATATATCCCCAGAAGCTAGAACAGTGCCTAGAACAGATAGCATGTTCAATATTTGTCAAAAACGAAATAACTTAACATCAGTGGCTAAAATGGAAGATAGAAAGAAGTAATGTAAGAGAGATAGGCAAGACACAGAAAGATGGCTGCATGTCTAATTGTAAGATAAAGAAAAAATGTATGAAGTGAAAGATATTTTTTTCCCTAAATCACATATTTGAAAAAAATTGTTTTTTCAAGAAGGAACATGAATTTTTCAGAGCTTTTTTATTGTTTGTAATATTCTTATTGAGGTATAATTAACATAATAAATTTTACATGCTTAAAGTGCACAACTGAGTAGGTTTTGACATCCTATACATACCTGTGAAACCAGAATCACAATGAAGATATCCGTTGCCTCCAATAACTGTCTTTGTGCCCCTGTGTATTTCCAGCTCCTGTTCCTTCCTGAGTCTCAGTGTCCAGGCAATCACTGGTATCTTTCTGTTACTCTGGATTAATTTGCACTTTTTAGAATGTTATTTGAATAGAATCAAACAGTATATACTCTTTTTTGTCTGGATTCTTTTTCTTAGTATAATTATTTTAAAATTCACCAATGCTAATTGTGTGCATTAATCATGCATTCCATTCTTGTCGCTGAGTAATATTACATTATATGCCTACATTATAATTTATTTATCCAGTCATCTATTAATGGTCAGATATTTAGGCTGTTACCACTTTTTGACTATTATCAATCATGCTGCCCTCACATTCACATTTATGTAATTGTGTGGACATAGGTATTCATTTCTCTTGCATAAAAACTCAGGAGTAGAATGGCTGATAATGTGTATTACATGATCAAATTTTTAAGAACATTTTACTTAAAATGTTGCCTCGTTTAACATTTTCTATAACAGTATGTGTAGTTACAACTGTTCCACATCCTCACAAAACTTGGCAAGTCAGTCTTTTAAATTGTGTACATATTGAGAGGTATATAGTTGTTAATCAGCTTAGCAATAACCTACAACCTTTGGACCAACTTGACAGGTATATAGTTGTGTCTCCTGGGTTTAATTTGAATTTCCCTGCAACCTATTGATGTCGAGTATCTTTCATTTGCTTATTTCCATCCATAAATATTCCTTGATAAAGTTTCTCTTCCAATCTTTTGCCTACATTATTTTTGCTTTTTAATTATTGGATTTTTAGTATCCTTTTTCATTTTCTGTATACAAGTCCTTATCAGACAGGTGATTTGCAAAAATGTCATAGGAGCCTGTGATTTGCTTTTCATTCTCCTAAGAGAATCTTTTGAAGAGCAGACAGTTTTCATTTTGATGAAGCCGGAGTCATGGTTAAAATCCTGCAGAAGCTGGATTAGAATCCTGCCTGTCTGGATAGCTGTTTGCTTTTGAATTTACCAAAAGAAAGTGGAATCATTGCCAAAATCTGTGTTGAGGAGCGAATGATTTGGACCTGCATGACTAGTCATCATGCCGCCTTCTCAAATCTAATTTGCAAACTAAGAAAGTACTGCAATGACTTCTCATGTACTCTTCCTGGGCTTGAATAGCACCTTTAGTATTAGGCATTCACTAAGCAAACAACCTGTCTCAGAAGACTTCTGTCTACCCAAGTGGATTACTGATTTTCAACTCCATCTCTCCGCAAGTTAATCCAATACAGAATATGGCTTAGAAAGAAGTTGCTACCTTTGTAGTTCTCAGACTTAATGTGGACTGTAGAAAACCTATCCCCTAGGTGTTTGGCTAATTGCACACTGTTATCAAGGTTAGCATGTCCCTTTGTTCTTACTAAATCAGTTGGAATAAGCCATTAACTTTCTATTAGATCAGCATTAGTAGATTCAGTGTGTTGATCCCCTTCTGATAGAAAATTTATATGCAATAAATAATTTAACATCAAAATTTACATTACACAGACATTTCCTGGTGTGATATCTGGGATTATTATCTGGAACAAATTATAGGCATAAAAATCATTTGTACAATTTTATACATCAAAGGTAAAGTTTGGAAAATCACCATTAAACCAACAAACCATAAAAGGACAATAAGCACTATTAATTCAAGGGGGAAAAAAATCAACTCTCTTATTTAAATATCTATAAAAAGTTGTAAGTTATATTTGGAAAATCAATATGTTTTTAGAATTAAAGAAAAGCAAACAAGAAAAAAATCTTCATACGAGCTTTTCAAAATTATGTATTTAAAACTATGTGCCTTGTTAGCATAGTTTCAGTCTTTACACATGAATGGGAGAACACTCTAGATAAAATAAGTAATTCAGCATTGAATGTATAATGAAAAATATGTAATAATCTATGCCAGAAGAACAAGAACTTTGATATTGCAATACTAGAAGGACAAGACATGCATGCCTTATTATATTTGAGAATATGAGTTATATACTTTCTTTTCATCTCAATATATTTCCTTTCCTAACCGAAACCTTGCTAAAATATCAACTATAACCAGGGAAAATACATAATAGTGTATGTAAACTCCCAGACATATATTTTTTAAATTTTTATTCTTTAAAAAAAAATATTTTATTTATTATTATTTTCAGAAAGAAGGGGAGGGAAAGAGGCACAGAGGAAAAGAAACATCAATGTATGGTTGCCTTTCACCTATCTGCAGCTACAGACCTGGCTGGAGACCTGGCTTGCAACCTGGTTATGTGCCCTGGCTGGGAATCAAACCAGCGACCTTTGGGTTTGCAGGCTGGCACCTTATCCACTGAGCCACCAGCCAGGGCAATTCTCAGACATATTTTCTAGTCTACAAATATGACTTAAGTAAGAAAATGAGAAGAGATTATGCATTATTACAACATTAAGCAATTTAAAAATATCATCAAATTAGAATGTCAAAAAAACGTTATAAGTTGGCATAGTAAAATTTTTCTCCATGCTTTGGGTCAAGCACCACTCATTTAATTCAGAGTCCTTTTTTAAACAACATTAATCTGATTGGCCTCTCAGCTTCAAAATGGCTATAAACAATACTTTCTTCTGAGTGCACAGAATGAGAAAATCTCTCTTTTTCTTCCCCTCAGAATCTGGACTAAATTTGTCTAGATATAGCAGAGAATTTCTTGCTTAGTCTCATAAGTCACCACCAAACAAATTCCCAAAATGTAATGTAACAATATATCACAGCAGAAGTTGGAGGTGTGGCAGCTGTATGATAGGAGTATGGCACCAGCATGGAGCCCAAGGAACCTAGGTTCTAGCCATCCCCTGTCGCATCAGTTCACTGCCCATAGCATAGTGGAGCCATGGGGAAAGACAGTGGCATAGATTTCTTTTCCCCTCCTCTTTCTTTAAAAATGAAAGAACTGAAATAAAAGCTGTGGATGAAATTCCTGGGGAGGTGTTGATTCTTCTGGTCAAAACAGTGAAAACATCACAAAGCTCCTTGTTATTCAACCCTTCCACGATAACCCACTTTGAGTGAGATATGGCAAGGACAGCTGAGGCCCACATCTGCTTTCTGTCAGGAAGGCCCTGAAGTCTGAGCCAGAGCTGGGCTGGGGGAAGACAGCAGTGAGCTAGCTCTGGTTCTGACATTGGGAAAATAACGGTGGGAAATGCACGGTTATATCTGCTTCCATTAAATAATTAGTAGGTGCATCTTTTTTCAGTGGGCATTAGGACTGGTGTAAATACTTTTGAAGTAGGGACATCAAATATCACCTAAGGATGGCATGTGCAGTTAAGGATGTAACAGAGGGAGACAACTTTGAAATATATGACCAGTCATAGCAATCAACATTATTGTGGGATTTATAATGCACTTAAACCTTATTACCCACATAATAGGACTGCATGAGAATTTAATCAGTTAAAACTTGCAAAGAATCTGAAACAGCACCTAGAACATACAATATCATTATGTATATATTATGCATGTTAACATTATTGCTGTCATTATTATTAGTTTTTATATTCCCTTGTAACTTGACTATCCCGCTATTACATAGGAGAAAGATTTTCTAACTGTAAATTGTGCATTCTTCCTGATACATCATACTACTTTAATAATAGCAATCATTACTATTATTACTAATACAATAGCATTACTCAGTGCTCCTAATTGGCTTAGCCATTCTAAATATTAGTCTATTTCATCCTTGCTGTTACCACATTAGGTAGAAATCTTATCTTTATTTTAGTAATAAAGTGACTAAAGCCCAGAGAAGGTAAATAAAGTTTCCAAAGTACGCAATTTAGGAGATGTTGGATAAGGTGGAATATAAACACAAGCCATGATGCCTACAAGGCTTAAATCCTTAACTACTTCTACTGTTTCGTATTCTATTACAATCACTCCACAAGTTGCCAGTTTTTCAAATGCATCAGCAATTGACACATGGATGAATTGGATAGGACTTGAAGGAACTTACATTCTTTCACTTACCCCAGTCCTGACCTAACAAAAAAAGACACTGTGGCTATCATGATCAACAGTTACTTGCCATGTTTTTTGTTTTGTTTTTTTTTAAGATTTTTTATTTCATTATTTTTAGAAAGAGGGGAAGGGAGAGAGGCAGAGAGGGAGAGAAACATCAATGTATGGTTGTGTTTCACCTGTCTCCAGCCACAGACCTGACTGGAGACCTGGTTTGCAACCTGGTTATGTGCCCTGGCTAGGGAATCGAACCTGCGACCTTTGGGTCGCGCAGGCCAGCGCTTTAACCACTGTGCTACCAGCCAGGGCCTTACTTGCCATGTTACTACTCTTCACAGGCAACCCTTAGCTTTGCTGGAGGTTGGGAGTGAGAGGGTAGTTCTTTGCCTCGTAGGATATTCAGCAACACCCCTAACCTGTACCCGCCAGACGGAGCAACCCATCACCCCCAAAAGTGACAGTCAAAAGGCTCTCTAAACATTGTCAAATGCCATTGTCAAAGGTCCCCTTGCTAAGAATCACTGATCTAGAGTTCCTTCTTAAGAGGTTTTTATCTCTTAGAAAATAGTATTATCCAACACAGAGATTTCACCCCAGATTACAAGGAAGAATTGAGTCCAGGTTAGTTTTGGGAAGATGAAACAGGGCTGGCTGGAGGTCATGAAAACATACTTTGGCTTAATCAGTTCAATAAACATTCACCAAATGCTGACCATCCACTGGGGCTGTTAGAAGAAACCAGAAGGACCCTGACCTTGAGCCCCTCCATCAGGTGGGCCTCCTCCAAGTCTGCCTGAACCTGGCCCTGCCTCACAAGGCCTTTATCAGAAAGTTCAGTCCTGTAATTTTAATCTGCTGACTCATCATGAATTCTCCCTGCCTGAAACTATCTGGAAGATGGAACTGGATTTAAGCTTCTAGTAAAAAGGTGCAGAGTAAAAAATCCATGTCCTCTGAGGTCACAATGCCAGTTATCATATTTCAAAAGCACAGAACTCCACCTGGATAGAAGTAAAAAGTTCCTCTAAGACCAAAACCTCAGCAGTCTCAGTGTTTTACTTCCAAAGTTTTCTGCAGCTGTTTCAGCTCTTTAGCTTTCTTGTTTTGCTTTATTTTTTGTTGTTGTTGTTTTTCTGTTACTCTTTCTATATAATTTTTAATTAGCTTGTTTTTTTTCATTGCCTTAGATCTAGACTAAATAAATTTGAATCCTGTCTCTGCCACTTACTGTTTTTGTATCCCTGGGCAGATTACTCAAATTCTGTGCACAGCTTCCTCTAAAAATTAGGAAAAATAGTAGAACCAATATTATTATTATTTTTAAGATTATATTCATTATTTTTAGAGAAAAGGGTAGGGAGGGAGGAAGAAAGGAAGAGAAGCATCAATGTCTGGCTGCCTTTCACCTGTCTCCAGCTGGGGACCTGGCTGGAGACCTGGCTTGCAACCTGGCTATGTGTCCTGGCTGGGAATACAACCAGCAACCTTTGGGTTTGCAGGTCAGCACCCATCCATTGAGCCACACCAGCCAGGGCTTATAGAACCAGTTTTTCAAGCTAATTGGAAAATCAAACATGCTAACATTTATTCAGCACTTAGAACAGTTCCTAGCATAAATACTCATTAAATGTTAGCAGTTATTGTTGTTGTTGTTACTACTACTATTATTATTAACAGCTAACATTCAGATATCCATTATGTGCCTACCTTTGTGATAGACACCTTATATTTGTCATCTCTTTAAAATATTAACAGAAATCCTACGATGTACATACAGTATATTCACACAAATCTGATTTTACAGATAAGGAAAGAGACAGAGAGGTAAAGTGACTCACCCAAGGTCATACAACTGGTACACTGGGAGTGAAGATTCAAACCCAGGCACTTTGGTTCTAGAGTCTGGGTGCTTAACCACTGTACCTACTACCTATGGATATGAAGAACTAGGCTTATTTAAGGAGTTTAACAATGGATGGGATGGGATAAGAGTGAAGAACAAAATTATTGAAGGGTATTAGAGAGTGTATTAGCAGAGACTAGGTCATGCAGGGCCTTTTGAACCTTAAAATATTTACATTTTATCCTCAAGTGCAATTTTAAGCCACTTAAGAGTTTTAAGAAGACTTGTGAAGTGAAATGATTTACATCTCAAAGACTACTCTGAGAATTGGAGTGGGTGTTGACTGAAGTCTGAGACACCTCTAGATAGCTAAAAGTAGACCTTGTATTAGTTTTCTGCTCTAGGTGTGACAAATTAGCTAAGTAACTCAGATTCATAATTTTTCAATTTTACAGATCAGTATTTGACATAAATCTCACAAGACCATGATCAAACTGTGGGGTCATTTCTGGAGGATCTAGGTGAGAACCCATTTTTTTGTCTTTTCCATCTCCTAGAGACTGCCTGCTTTCCTTGGCTCATGGTCCCTTCCTCCAGCTTCAAAAACAGCAACTTCAGATCCTTTGGCCACATATTTTTCCTCCTGCTGCAACCTCTTTAACTCTTTCTTTTTTTTCCACTTTTAATGACCCTTGAGGTTACATTGGCCCACCTTAAAAATTGAAGGAAATCTTCCTTTTGTAATATTAACCGATCCTTAATTTCACCTGCAATTAATTCTCCTTTGCCATGTAACCTAACATGTTCACAAATTCCCAGGATTATAAGGTACACAACCTTTGGAGGGCCATTATTCTGCCTACCACATTTTATAAAGGCTATAAAAAGTAGTTTGATTTAATAAATAAACTACGGTATAATCTTACAATGAATTTCTTGGCAACCATTAAAAACAAACAAAAAAACTTTATGACATAGGAAGATGACACGGAGAGATTTATGTGATGAAGTGCTCTATAACATGCACTCCATCATCTGGATTCCTTCCAGATAGGGCAATAAGAAGGAAATATTTGCTTTATTTACACCACTTGTGAAAGTGCCAGGAGGAAACAGTAGGATTCTCAGTGCTCAGAATGCCACGAACTTGATGCCTCTGACCTAAATCTTTTCCAATAGGAATTCAGTCTTTTTCCTCTGCACAAATTTCTTCCACATATCATTGTAGTTTCACTCTTTCTGAAAATCTCAAGAATTTCAATTTACCATTCTTTCCTCCTTCACCACATCTATGTTTCCAAATAGCTTGTTGAACAAAATAACTTTTTCTAATGACCAACCCGTGTTTTCATTTCCACTAATTTAACCCTTTCTATTTTGCACAGCAAAATATATACTTTAAAATAATATATTTGCTAACCTACACAACCACCTAGAAATTGCACCTGCCAAAGTATTAATCAATCAGTCAACAACTCTCTGTTGTAATATTTTACAACTTTCCCTCTGATTAGGATTACCCATGCTTTTCACTTGTTGCTAGTCTTTCTAAAATGTAGTCTTTCTAAAATAAAATAAAATTTTATTTCTAAAATAAAAAGCTGTGCTTCCTCACATTCCTTATTTCTAACCAAAATAAATGCGAAAAATAAAAGAATTTACATCACAGCATTTTTGGTATAAAAATGTGTAAGTGTACTTGCTCATGTTTGGGTATATGCAGAGTGCAAATGCATTTAAAAGAGCCCACAAAGATAGGTACCAAGTCATAATCGTCAGCTACCTCTAAGTGAAGGATTGAGACAAAATTTTGAATAGATCTTTCTTTTTCTAAAAAATGGATATGTATATAGAAACGGGAATAAAAGTCATCTATATTCGTAAATAAATATGTGTTTTTAAGGTAATGTGTGCTTTATCTTTCCTTCCATGCATGACTCATCAGATTCCATGGCGTACACTCTGTTCTCCCTGGATCACAGGTCATACTGGACTCATCCTCAGGCGTGTGAGAAACTGTTCTTGGGTATGTGAGAAATATCGAACCTGATTAAATAAATAAATTGGTGTTGAAAGCTAATAAAATGATCATCAACATTTCGACAGGGTTCCATCAGCATCCGAACTTAATAAAGGATAATTGTTGCCTCATTCACTTTCTAAAGAAGACATCCGTTGTCCTCTCCTCACTGAGAGGACAGTGCTCTCCGTCCTCTCAGTGCCTGCTCATTTTATCTGAAGTTAAGTTTGAGATTATACATTGTTTTTTATTCATTTTCTGTACTCTTTCTCCACCCCCTTCAGCTTCCTAACCCTTTGATTTATAATTACCATAACTATCACCTAAACACCTACAAATAAAATGGAGCTCACCAGTACTTAACAGAACATTTCATGTTGCGCTACTAAATAATTTTGAAAAGAGAACATATGTGCTTTTTGACACGCCTTTTCCTTCTCCCAGTGATTCCTGCATTTCTTACCTAAAAATTGGCACACAGACTTTTGCATCTGAAGGAGTTTTGAAAGACATTGGAGTGGCAAACACACTTAGGCAACAAAATAAGTTATACAGAATACAAAAAGGTGACATTTATTGTCACTGATATATGATTATAAGAATCTTCTTAGCAAACTGGAATTCATTTTTTGTAATCTTGTGGATCAGGGTTACCTCCATTAATCTTATACCCAGATAATATTTTAAGATGCTGTCCTAGTTATTTCTCCTAAAAAATAAATTGCTCAGTCTTACTTCTTTTTAAGATGTTTTACCTGTTCAAAAGTCAATAAATTTGCTAAAATAGTACATGTGTTGTCTTCACTTATTGCACAAAAATAACATTGTGTCTCTTCCATGAACCAGATACTCTTCTAGGTATTGAAGATGAATAAACAAATAGGCAAGAGTTCCTGCCCCCAAGGGAGCTTACATTTGAGATGGGAGAGGCATACAGTAAATTATATACATGCATATTATGCATAAACGAGTATAGTGTGCAGCTAAGGGAATGTAGTGGGAAAAATAAAGCAGCATAGGAGTGACAGAAAATGACCAAGTTCAGGGGTGGGGTGAGACCAAATGTTACTCTTTTGGATGGTCATTGATAGGTTGAAAGGGGATTGCATGATGTCCCTAGCTGCCTTGCTCTCTTTACATATCAACACATTTCCTCTTTACCATTAAAAGTCCATACAAAACTATAGCTCTCAATTCCATTTTCTTAAATTTATTATCTGGTGTTTCTCCTTTTCTTCAAAGCCAGGTTCTATGAAGATAAATCCACATGCAGTTCTTGCCCATTTTCTCACTTCCAATTCACTTGTAAAACCTCTGCAATGTGACTGTCCCCACCTCACCAAGAAAACTGCTCCCGTGAGATCATGAGTGTCCTCCCAGTTGCCCAGCTGCCTGAGTTTCTCTCTGTAGCATTTGTCACCTCCTATCATTTCCTCATTGAAGTTTTCTCTACAACTCTCCATATGAATCCTCCCCTTTTCCTTTCTCCTTGCAGATCTTTTTTCCTCAGACTTCTTTGCCAGTTCTTCTTTCCTTATCCACCTGTGCCTTAACCTGGGTTCTCTAGAAAAGGGAATTGAAATAAGACCAATGTGCTGTTATTTTAGGCGAGGGTACAAATCCAAGAAGAGTGGTGAGAAAATGGAAGTGCAAGCAAAAAGCAGTTGACTCCATAGATGCACTTTCTTGGCAAGCAGAGCTCCTCAGGAAGGATGGCAAAAGAAAAACTCTCAGAACAGTACACAGAAGAGAAGAAAGGAAGGGACCTCTCTACCTAGTTCCTCACACCTCCTGCTCCCCCTTGGTCAAAGTTTTAGGAATATTGGCTCCCTTGAACTGGCTGGTGACATTATCTCAACCTTTCAAAGACAAGACATCAAATCAGCTCCCCACCATGAGGATTACATGATGTGTGGTCAAAAAATTCTTCTGGCCTAGAGTGAATGTCTTCATTTTCTGCATTTGTACATCATGGTTTCCTGAAGCCTTCCCCCTGTCCAGTCATTTCCCTGGACCTGGGCTCATCTGACAACATCTCCTCTACTTTTTGGGAGAATATTATAATTTCAGTGAGACCTATTACTTTTGCTTTGAAGCTAGTACTCCTCTGTTAAAAGAACTCTCCACTTTATTTAGAGGGAGCAGCCATCTGAGATACTATTGTTTCATATTAAGTTTCAGGTTAATGAAAAACTCTCAGTTTTTGTTCCATTTAGAGTTTTGCATTTTTGTCTATTTGTTAATAGTGTTTTCTCTAGCAGTTCCTTACCCAGCTTCCACATGTCCAAGAGTTTGAGTTTTACTCAAAAACATATTATTTACCCCTAAAAATTTTTATTTTACTGATTAACCAAATATTTCAGGATACTGAGGGTCAGTGAAATTTCTGGTTCTGTTATATTGGTCATTTTGCCATCTTTATTTCTCTATTTATTTATAAACATACAATGAATATGCTAATCACTCACTCATCTGCTCATCAATGCAGATGCCTCCTGAAACTTATTTTAACCAAATTTGTACAAGTCTATGAACCAAAAAGTTAAGAAATTCCACTTCTATTTTTTAAAAGATTTTATTTATTATTTTTAGAGAGAGGTGAAGGGGGAGAGGTAGAAAGGGAGAGAAACATCAATGTATGGTTGCCTTTCACCTGCCTCCAGCTATGGACCTGGCTGGAGGCCTGGCTTGCAACCTGGTTATGTGCCCTGGCTAAGAATCGAACCTGTGACCTTTGGGTTTGCAGGCTGGCACCAATCCACTATGCCACCCACCAGGGCAAGAAACTGCATTTCTTTTAACCAATCCCTACATACCTTTGCTGTCACACTTTTCAGACTGGTCTACTCTCAGTTACTGTGAATTATTGAGGCTCTTCAGAAATGAAATCAATGCTATTTGTCAGCACTCTGTAAAGTGGTTTGCCATTGCATCTGGCACTGACAGTTGGCAGCAAGTGTACTTCACTTTTAAATGGTCTGGTGACAGTTGATCGCTGTCATGCAGTCAAATCCTGAGCACACCTCCTATCTTGAAGTGAGGCATGCTCAAATATAAAACAGTGGAATCAACGAACAGAATCTTGGATATATCCAGAGGAGACCCTAACAACTCATTTATCCTGGGGGTTATTCTTGGTATCACTGAATACATATTAGCCCAATGTCTCATTCATTAAAATATGCTAGATATTTTTAAAATCTCACTTTTCATTAATAATCTAATATTTATGTTTGTAATTGTGACTTTTTCCCTCCTCAACAGGCTTCTGTTTATTTTGGGAGAAGAGGAGTATTTTTTTATCCTGTTCTTTTAAAACAAATTCCCAAAGAATATTGAGAGAAGATGAACATTTAAAAAGGGCTGACAGAGATAAAAATGGTCAGGATTTATAAAAATGTTAGTGGAAAATCGATAGATCAGCTATTGATATTTATGTTAAGAATCAATAGATTTTTTGAGCATCATTTATGACATATAAAGGAAATTGAGGAAAGTAACACATAAATAACTAGGACATTCTCTACAATCAAGAGATCCCCAGTCTACTGAAAGAAAAAAAAAAAGTTAATGACAAATGAAGGAAAACACAATAAATACAGCAATACACAGACATTGGCAAAAAATTAGTAGTTAGAGGAGGTTCAATGAGGGCTAATGTATTGAATTGAAGGACTTGAGATTGATTAACACTGAGAAGATACAGTAGAGAAATCTGTATGAATGAGGACCTACTCAAGCAGGTTTGGTGAGGATAATTTAATTTCATAAAATTATAAGTTAGGTAGTGAGGGCCCTGTAGCTCACTTGGTTAGAATACTGTCATGATATGCCATGGTCACAGGATAGATCCTGTTAGGGTGCATACAAATATCAACCAAGGAAGATATACATAGAACAAAATTTCTTTCTCTCTCTCCTTACCTCTCTCTCTAAAAATGTTGATATATAAAAACTTTTTAAAATCAAATGAATGAGGAATAATAGAAACTGGTAATTTACATTTTCTAGCATTCCTTCTTTAATCAATAAACTATATTAGGCCCTAAGGTCGTTGGTTCAATTCCCCAGTCAGGGCATATTACCTGGTTGCAAGCCAGGTCTCCAGCCAGGTCCCTAGCTGGAGGCAGGTGAAAGGCAACCGTACATTGATACTTCTCTCCTTTTCTTCCTCCCTCTCAGCCCTTCTCTCTGAAAATAATAAATAAAATCTTTAAAAAAACAAACTATTGATTAGAATTAAATAGACAGTCACTCTGTTTTGGTGACAATGGAAGGCAAAGAAGAAAAAATTATCTGCTTTCCAAAAATATAAAACTCAGCAGATCAAAGAAGTACATATGAAAAAGATACACAAATAGAATCAGAGATGAAATAATAATTACATAAGAGGTTTGTATGTATATGAAACCTATAACATCAGTGCAGGAGTGAGTGGCATAGTTAATCCACCTGGGGTTGAATTCCATATACATAATATATAATTAATGTACATATTAATATATATTAAGTTTTTATACCCAAGACATTTAGATTTAACTTATTCCCCAGATTGGATTACATAATATCTAATTTTAAAGTCCTTTGAATCAGGTTCTTATATCATTAGTGTTACTTCATTATCTTTTTCTTAAGAATAGAATAATTTACCCTCACTTTTCTTTTGCACATGAATACCTATAAAGCCTTTTTCATAGAAAATATAATATGGGCTGGGACTCTTTATGTTCTGTGTTTCAAGAATTCTAATTGTTATTCAAAGGTCTCTTTAACATTCTGTATAATGAAAAGAGTATTACTCTTTAATCATTGCTTGATGGATTACAATCAGCATGTCTAGACAAAGTGAATTCATGTTTTTCTCCCAAGAAAATTAGAAGCAACAACTATGCATCTTGTCCACTATTTTTTGCAAAGGAAGTTTCAAGAGCTTCAGTAACTCAAGCTCTTGGAAGATGACAAATCGATCAGCAATTTTATTTCAGCTTTAAATGGCTTCAAGTTATTCTCCATAACTAAATAGTTACTATTACCAATGAGCCTGCTATTTTAGATTTCCTTTAATTTTTAGTATTTTTCTACTAATAGGAAGAATATTTGGTATTTTAGGGTCTGGGGAGTACAGAGGAATAGACATGTTGAATGAACTGCTCCCTTAATATACTAATATTTTGTTCTTAGTGTTTATCACCAGTAATATGTTTATTTTAAGAAAAATTAGTGAGATCATTAAAAATGGTATATAAATTTTATTTATACTGAACTTAGAAAGCTCCTTGGATAGTATCTCAAAGGTAAGTCAATTATTCTTTCTCTTTTTTTTTAATGTAAATATCAAGATGCATATCTGTATGCTAGGACAGTCTAGATGATAACTATTTGTTCTCTATAATATCTGAAGCTCCCCAAGATTGCATAACCTAAGAAAAGAAATAACCATATTAACAAAAAGCTCAAATTAAGTAGACGCCATAATGAAATTGTCAATGTAAAAAATATCCCCAACTGGCAGACTTAAATGGACTTCACGGAGGAGATGATATTTCAAGTGGGCTTTGAAAAATGAATAGTTGCACACCAGCTGCAGAAAAGGGGAAGAGTATACCTAAAGAAGACCTAAAAGCATATGCAAAGCTTTTATGCAAGGGATGACACATCTTGGCATATTCAAAACTGAACAAGTGTCCTGGGGAGTCTATATACCCTGATGGTTTAGTCCATTCCAGCTGCCAAAACACAAGACCATAGGCTGGGTAGCTTATAAACAACAGAATGTTTTCTCACAGCTCTGGAGCCTGGAAATCCAAGATCAGGAGGCCAGCATGGTTGAGTTCTGATGACAGCCTTCTTCTGCACTGCAACTGACCATTTTCTTTTTGTAGCCATGCATGTTAAAGGGCAAAGAGAGAGAGAGTAAGCTCTAGGCAACTCTTCTAAGGCCGCTAATCTCATTCCTGAGATCTCCATCTTCAAGACTCCATCTAATCCTAACTACCTCCCAAAGCTCTTCCTCCTATTACTATCACATTGGGGAGTGGGGTTTTACATGAATTTGGAGCTACACAAAATTTCACCTGCTTTGCTATATATACATATATCACAGAATTATGTTGTATACCTTAAATTTATGATGTTATATGTCAATTATATCTAAATAAATATAAAAGAAAAAATCACCTACTGAGAAGTTTAGAACTTATGCTATAAACCAATAAGAGATTTTTAGAAAATGGGGTGAAGAGGTGTACACAGAAAAAAGAAATTAGGTGAAAATTTGATGGGACACATAGTAGCATTTATATATATGTAAATATTTTAATTTCTCACATTATGAATTTTTATATCACATCTACAGTCTTGATCTCCTTTTATAGCCTTTCACCTTGGTTCTCATGACCTACAAAAGAAAACAGACCTCAAGACAAACTGAAAGGCCATTTGATTCAACACTCTTATTTTCCAAATAAAGAAACAAAATAAGAAAGCATTCTAAACTTAGTGGCTTACAGCAACTACACTTTATTTAACCTATGAATCTGTGGGTTGGCGGTTCCTCTGCTCTGACTACTGGGTTCACCCAGGACTCAGCAATCAGCTGCAAGGATAGAAGGGGCTGGCTGGGCTAAGAGCTCATTCAGGCTTGTCTGGGGACCACATGAGCTCTCCAGCAGATCAGCCCTGGTTGGTGGTTGGGCTCAACCAAGTGAGAAAGGGCCAGGCCTCGTCAGGCCCAGACTTAAAACCGGTTCAGCGTTGCCTGTTATGTTCTATTGATCAAACAAGTGAGAAAACCAGAAATTAACTTTCTCAGTTAAAACTGAGCTTTCTTCCACTTTTCTGTCACTCACCTTGCTAACCTATATCCCTTTTTATTGCTCAACTTTTAAAAATACCATACATATATTAGTAAAATATTAGGTTTTATGATTCTTTATTACGCACGCTTTTAGGTTTTCAGAAGGAAATGCAACATTACTGAACATTTTGTTGTTTGTTTCGTTCGGGCCAGGGCAATTCATTTCTGTCCACTTGAAATCTTATCTCCACGCATGGCGGGAAAACAATCTTTGGATGTTTTTACAGCCACCCAAACACAGCCCCTGTTCCCAAGGGTACTCATTTACAAATACAAGTAAGAGCATAAAAATACACATGCAAATGTACCCTTTTTAAAAGAAAAAAACAGATTTGGATCATTTTTAGTATATTTTTGGAAAAATGTTCACTTCATCTTCTTGGCATTTCATTATATTTTACAATCTCAAAGTCAACCCTCCTGAAACAAAGCAAAACATGGCTCTTTGAAATAAATGTTGTCATTAACAAGCCATGCCAGGAACAGTGACAGATTTGCAGCTGTAATGAATAACATTTCCCGAAAAGTTCTTTTGTCTGACAGAAAAGCTGTGACATTACTGCAGGCAACGGTGTTGAAAACGAAAAGATTGATTGATGCAAGTGGATAATTGAAACCTCAGTACTGTCACATGTATGGCAGCCTAACAACCAAACTACTACTCCAAGATAATATTTATCATGATACAGCCTCTTTATGAATAAAAAATCCACATGTTAAAAAAATCTAGACTATCCTATTAAATATGATTTAGAGATGCTGTTGTAGATGAGGCCATCAACAGCAATAAATTGCACAGTGCTCAAACTTACTCTAAAATTCACACTGTAGTTGGAAATTAGTTTTTGCAAATGAGATCCAATCAAAGTAGGCATTTAACTCTTTTAATAAGCAATAGAAAGGACACATTTTCTTGTTTATCTGTAGTTAACCTTGCAGTAAACTAGTATTTAGGTGGCTGAACTTGAAAAAGTAGACAGGATAGAATCTTGCTAAAAGTTTCTTTTCAAATCATATTTCCCCTATTTATTTATAAGAGATTTCCTTCTAAATAGTTGTAGTTCTGTATGTATCTAAAGAATGTACAGAACAAATATGTTCTTACAGAAGAAATTATATATAGTGAAATATTGACCATATATTTTGCCCATGGTAACATGGTAACTATGTCATTTAAACACAGTTTAAATGATGAATGAAATGACATAACTATATTGTAACATGTGAACTACTTATTCACATGGAAAAGACAGAAAATTCAGAATCTTTGAAAATTAACACCATCCTTCAGGTTTGAAGTTTCCACATCTATAAAAGGATTCCAGTAGTCATTAAGTTGAACAATTTGTCCCAGTTTGCCCAGGATGTTCCCAATTTTAAAACATAACACCCTGTAGACAAAGAAACTTCTTGGTCCTGTAACCATGAACATCATGGATCTCATAGATTCTTTTAAGACTATAGTGATACTCTCCAGTTCCATCCATGTTGTTGCAAAGGGTACAAGTTCCTTCTTTCTTTCTGCTATATGGAACTGGAGAGTATTATGCTTAGTGAAACAGGCCAGTCAGTGAAGGACAAATATCATATGATCTCACCCATTGCAGGACAATAATGAGCAAAACTAACAACAAGCAAAACAGAACCAAGTATATGAATACAAGGAATAGGCCTTCAGTGGTCAGGGGGAAAGGGGTTGGGGGAGGGGGGAGGCAGAGGCAAGAAAGGGGAGCAGCTTAGACAAGAACCTAGTATAAAGGAACCATGGACATGGACAACAGGTGGGATTGACTTTGGGGGGAATGGGTGGGTGGGGAGGGGGACAGAGTGGAGCAAAAAGGGGATGGATGTAATACAACAACAATGAAATTTGGAAAAAAAAAAAAAAAAAGACTATAGTGAAAAGTGTGAACACCTCCTTCAAAAAATGTACATAGAGAGCCCTGACTGGTGAATAGGTGCCAGCCTGCAAACCCAAAGGTCACTGGTTCAATTCCCAGTCAGGGCACATAACCAGATTACAAGCCAGGTCTCTGGCCATGTCTATAGCTGGAGGCAGGTGAAGGCAACCATACATTGATGGTTCTCTCCCTCTCTGACTATTCTTTCCCCTCTCTCTAAAAATAATGAATAAAATCTTTTAAAAAATGTACATAGATATAAAATGTTCCATAAAATTTCAGAAACTCTGCTTATAAATTCCAGGCTCTCTTTCAATGGGTCATCATTCAAGGTTTTTCCAGCTGACATATCTATATTGGTGGAGGATCTTTGGTACTTGTTAAAAATGCAGCGTTTACATTGTACTGAACAAATAAGATGGGGACAATGAGTTTTGTCACCCCATGGCTCCATAATTTCAATAACATACAGAACAAGGAAAGTGACATTTTTCCCAGTAAGTAGAATGGAAAATAATGACAAAAGAGAATAAAAATGGCATTCAAAACATTTTTAATGAAATTTGCCTTATAGGTTTTGTTGTACTGTTAATGTCAAACATCTTCCAACCTTTTCACTAGATTTTTCATTTCCTGTTACACTGTCCATCAACGTCTGTATTGCTTAAAACATTTTCTTCCTTGTTCAATTATGCTTTTTTCTGCTTTAGTTTTACATAACTTTCATCTAAGTATTATAAATCTAGACTTTCTTTTTTTCTACTTTATTTTGACTTTGGACCATCACTTGGTCATACTTACATCTCTTTCCTTTTGACCTAACACTGGGAGAAGGTTACTGTATGTTTAGAATTCAGGGAGGGTGCTTACCACTGGCAGTGATATCTGAGAGTTTAGATTAAGCACACAGTTCTGCAATTTTTCACCAGAAGTTTGATTTTAAATCTCTTTTTAGATTCTTTCTTATCCACAAAAGCATGGATTTAGGTGCAGTCCAACCTTCTTAGCTTGCTTTTCAATCTCCCACTGCTATTCTACACTGCCCTGTTCAATCATGGTCTCAAATTGGATATGTGTTCACCTACCTCCAGGTCTCTGCCCTTGATGTTCTCATATGTCCATTTTTTAAATATTGCATGGCCTTTGAGTTTAAATGTCTCCATAGTTTGTTCATTCAATGAATAGTTATTTAGAACTTGCTATGTGCCAGGCATTGCTATAGTGTAAGTTAGAAAAAAAAAAAAAATCCATGTCTTTATAGAATTTTATAGAGGAGTATGTTCTTCAAGTCTTTTGCTCCCTAGCCATAATGCTTAATAAACATTTATTGGATGAATGAATGAATCATGGAGTCCATCTAATAGCCTTTATGTTTACAAATGTAAACAGTTCAATTTAAAAAAAAATAAAACAACTTAAGTGATCTACCCATGTCAAGCAGATAGTTAATGGCAGAGCCAGAATACACTGGCAGATAAAATAAGATGGGATTACCAACTAAGGAAAAGGAATATCTACAGCATATATTTTCAATGCATACACAATGAATTTCTTTGCCATCAAAAATTATGCATCTATATAATAAAAGATGTTACTAAAATAAACCAAGTGCTTATGAATATCATTCTCATTAATATCTTTGATGAAAACCACCTACCAGAATCCTGGGGGAACATGAGATCTTCAGAAAGTTAATCCTATGGGTGGGTGGGGAGGGGGACAGAGGGGAGCAAAAAGGGGATGGATGTAATACAACAACAATAAAATTAAAAAATTAAATAATTAAATAAATAAAAAAATAAAAAAGTTAATCCTTGTTTGCTCTCTAACTTTACCTCATTTATCTTTAATTTAGTCCTATGAAATAACTTATTTACAAGTTTTGTACCCAACCACCCTTTCCTGAGGCACATGAAAGAAGATTAGGTCCATTTAATAACCTTCTTCCAAGATATCACCATATTTTGAAGTGATATCTACATTTTTTAGTCTTAATCTGAAGTCTCATTTTTCAGGGACTATTTTGACACTTCTGTATATATGTGCAGAGTAACCAGACAGTCTATCTGTCACCACTTGCAATCCCCTCTTATAGATCAAACCCAGAATGTTAATTGAGCCCTACATCCTGAGTGTCTGAAATGTTTCTTGTTTTCTTATTTACCTAGAGGTCTTGCTCTTCCTTCTTGGCCTTCCATTTTTAGAATAGCCTTATTTTGCATTAAACAAATCCATAACCTGTCCTTTTACATGAAGCTACCATAGAATTACTATTGTGGGAGATGCCCCATGAGTCCCTAATCCCCATGTGAACAAAGTTGAATATGCTGTACTCATACTTTCTTTCAGTCTCTGATTATTGTCTCTCCCCCAGTACCCCACTAAGTCAAAGGGCATTAATTTCTATTTGAACCAAATCAGATCTTCCTCTGTTCATTACACTCTACCCTTCCATAGTGAATCACAGCTCCTCCTCTGCTCTGACCTGTATTATACACTTTGCCAATTTGCCTTAATGGAGCCCTGCATTTGTTCCCAACTTGTGTTATAAGTTTCTTAGGTAAGCAAATAAAACTAATTAATTTAAGAAGAAAAAAGCAAATTCTCAGATGGTGGGTAGTGATTCATAAGACTGAAGGAGTGACTGAACAAAAGCTTTCAGAATAAACTGAAACCAGGCAGCATCTGGTATCTGACATCTGGATCTATGGCATTACCTCTTCAGTGCAACACTATCAGAATTAATCGCTACAGTAGGCAGAATAATGTTCTGTCCCTCAAAGATATCTACACTCTATTCCCTGGAACCTGTGAATATGTTCTTTTACATGGTAAAATGGATTCTGAAGACATGATTAAGGACATGAACCTTCAGATAGGAGGTTATCCAAGATATCCTACAAGGCCCAATGTAATTGTAATCATAAGGGTTCTTAAAAGCAACAAACTTTCTGGCTGAGTTAGAGAGAAAGTTGTAATGACGGAAGGGGGTCAGATTGATATGCGATGGCTAGATTTGAAAATGGAGAAAAAGGGTCATGAACCACAACAGGAAGGCAGCCTTCCAGAAGTTAAAAAGGGTAGGGAGCAGATCTTCCTTAGAAACCAGAACAGAACACAACCCTGTCAACACCTTGGTTTTAGCCCAGTAAGACCTGTATTGGATTTCTGACCAGCAGAACTATAATACATTTGTGTCATTTAAGCCACTAAATTTCTGGTAATATATTACAGCAGCAATAGAAAACTAACACAATTAGGTTTGGGAGAACTTCTCCAAAATAAAAAGATAAATCACAGCATCTTTCCCCTCCAACCCTTATAAAATTTAAAAAAAAAAAAAAAAAAAAGGATGGGCTCATTCAGAATTTTGGAGTTACTATAAATCTATTAATCACATGCGAATGGTCTGCTAGGACCCATTTACAGCATGTGGAAACACAGCCTGCTCATCTATGCTTTCACTTTGACACAACAGATAGGTTGATACCCAAAATGTCTGTGTGGATTGAAATTATTTATGGGCTTCTATTAAGCTCTGAGAAAAGAATCACAGCATAAGCCTCTGGAGTTTCAGAATGAAACACTGTCCTTTTTCCCCTATTTCCCCTGGGAAGTAGTTTCTGACTTCCTCCTCAGGTCTGATGGATATTGAACATAGGCTATGAGTCACCAAGTGATGTGTATCCAAGTTATCCATGAACTCAGTGCAGTTTGTTCTACTTCATCACTAGGTTGGGCAGGCCAAGGTATATGTAGGGTAGGCCTGAGCAGGCTTTGAAGGCTCAATAAAGTGCATGAGCAAGTAAGAGTGAGAACATTATTAACTAATAAGGATCTTAACTATTTTATCACTAAATAGAAGCCCCTTTCATGGTCCATTAACTTACATCTATGCAAATACTAGAAATTTTCAGTAGGACTCTATTTCTGGGTTGTAGCTCCTTGCCTGTCACTGGAATTAAGGCCCCTTTGCTGGTAAAGCACAGTGTGAGACTGAGAAACTTGTGCTAAGCAGCCAAAGGTACTAACTTGAATTCTATTTCTCATTTTAACCACTTAATTATTAAAGCTATTTGTTCTGCCCACCCCCCGTTCATCACTGAATGTCTTTGGATCCATCTTGAATATCAATAAACACAAAGGGAAACTGGTGACATCATTCCAGTGACAATCTGTGCATGACACAGGAAGGCCACGTACTAGCCCATTCTGAACAAGTTGTCCCTAACTGAAAAATTTTCCCATAACATGCCCAGAATTCTTTCTATGGGACAAAAAAAATTCTCTGATGTAACATGTAAAGTGGCCTGTTACCAGTGATGTTCATATATTTGAGAAACAATAACATAGTTAAATGCATTAGATACAAGTAGTATATTTTGCTTGAATTTCTTTCACCTTTATGAGTTAAAGGCAAAGCATATCTCTAATTCACTCTGGCTCCTGTCCCAAGTCTAGTATTGTCCCCACAGCATTTATTTAACAAGAAAATCTACACTGACAGCAATGCCACATGCAGGTCACTATTAATTTGTATGATTCCATCCATTGACTGGGCCGAGTTGGGCTGAAGTTGGGGAACAGCGGTGTCCCTAGCATGGTCAGGGTTCCTCTTCTCCCTCCACAAGTGGCCGCAGCCGTGAATCATCCCAACGGTGCTCTACATTGCCTCCCTCCTTCTCCCTCCTCATCTGGGGACACAACTAAGACACTGAGAGAATAAAACTCACTGATGCTATGGCAAGAATTTGGGGGAGCCCAAAGCTCCAACCACATTCTCTCTTTTCCCATAGCAGTGCTTTTGCACACCCCTCTCTACTGAATATGGTGTCGGTACACACGGAGGAGCTGCTGAGACTGTACAGCTCGGTTACTGGCCCATCTGTAAACAATGCAGAAACTCTAAGCCACTACAGAAGCAACTCACGCTAACCATGATATCCAAATTAACCAAAAACATTTGTGAGGAGGTTATCAGATGTCACTTGGGGAAAATATGCCCAAAGTTACTTAATTTATGCATGTTATACTACTTCAGTGGTAAATATTATAGTAAGATAGCAAGCTGTGCTGTCAGATAGGCTGTAACTAGTGGCTAGACTTTTCCCCAGAGACTCTGATGTGGTTCCACACCCAGGCTATTTATGCAGGTGTCCATATGTATATGAAAAGTGTATTTGGATCCTAGCTTTCCCTGAATGATAACTTTCCACAGTCCCTAGGCCAGTGTTACATCTCTCTTACTAGCTAGAGGCTTATTCCAACCATTTGTTGTCTGACAAAGTATCTTAGCATCAGGACGCAAACCCTGAGCAAAAAACTGAGAGTGTTAGCCTTGTGCAGTGCGGCTCAGTTGGTTGGAGCATCATCTCATGCACAGAAAGTTCTCCAGTTCAATTCCTGGTCAGGGAAGATCACTATATCAGAGCACATATAAAAGGCAAGTAATCAATGTTTCTCTCTCTCAATTTCTCTCTCTCCTGACCCCTTAATCCTCCCTGAAAAATAGTAATTTTAAGTGAGCTTTGGGGAAATGTTTGATATTTGACTCTCCGCTCATAGGCAGAATACAGTGGGTTAAATGACAGCCCCCACAAGGTACCAAGTCTGTTGGGGAAAAATCTAGCCATGGTAACATAACAAGAACAGTTTGCATTACATGGGTATATCCTGGCAGCCAAGGAGAGTGGACTGGAATGCACATGCATGAACAATGACAACTTCGCTGTACTAGTCCTGGGGGTGGTAGATGCCATGAAGTGAGCAGGTGTACTGTGAATGAGTGAGTACAGCAATGAATCTGCATCAACTTTTACATTAAGCTTGAACACTCCTCCATGGAAACTATTTGGATGATTCAGAAGGCCACAGCTATGGGAAACTGGTGATTCGTAGCTTCATCGTAAGAATGCACCCACTCATGTATCATATCTTATGCAAAAGTTTTTGGTGAAACACCAAATCATCCAGGTGACTCAGCCCCTCTATAGCCCAGATTTGATGTCCTGGAATTTCTAGCTTTTCCCAAAACCAAAATAACCTTTAAAAGGGAAGAGATTTTTAGACCATCAGTGAGGTTCAGGAAAATACAATGGAGCTGTTGATAGCAATTGGGAGAACTGCCTGAGGTCCCAAGGTGCCTGCTTTGAAGGGAACTGAGGCATCATTATCCTATGCACAATGTTTCTTGTACATAGGACAATAAACAAATAAATTTTGTACATAAGTTCAATAAATGTCTTTATTTTTCACATTACGTGACTGGATACCTTCTGGCAGACCTCATATACCTATGTCATGATCTATGGAGTCTTTAAGTATTACCTTTTATAGCAAAAAAGAGTATATTAGTGATACATAATCATTCCTCCAGAGAGGAAAAGTTTGTCCTGAATTATCTACGTTGGTCCTAAATGCCATCATGTATCCTTATGAAAGAAAGGTAGTGGGAGTTTTTACACAGAGAAGAACAGAAGACATTGGGGTCACGAAAGCAGAAACTGGAATAATGTGGTCCTAAGCTCTGGAATGCCAGGGCAGTCACCAGAAGCTGGAAGTGAAAAGGAACCAATTTTTTTTCTAGTGTCTCAGAATGAATATCATCCTGCTGACACCGTGACTTCAGACTTCTGGGCTCAGGAACTGAGAGAATAGCCTTCCATAGTTTTAAGCCAGCAGCTTTTTTACTTTTTATTAATTTTTAAAATTAATTATTGTTGTATTACATTTATCCCATTTTTCTCCTACCCCACCCTCCCTTTCCCCTCTCCCACAGTCAATTCCACTCGTTGTCCATGTCCATGGGTCATCCATGCTACTTTATTGGCTAAACTGTTCCTTTTCTTTGCTTCTTTCTCCCTCTCCCCACACCCTTCTGTGTACTAAAAGACTGTTCTCTGTTTCCATGCCTCTGCTTCTATGTTGCCTATTTGTTTTGTTCATTAGTCTCCTGTATTAGGTGAAATCATATGGTATTTGTATTTTACTGACTGGCATATTTCACTAAGCATAATACTCCCCAGTTCTACTCATATTGTCGAAAAAGGTAGGATTTCCTTCTTTCTTATTGTTGTGTAGTATTCCATTGAGTAAATGTACCGAAGTTTTTTGATCCATTCATTTGCTGATGGGCACTTAGGCCATTTCCAGCACTCAGCTATTGCTGCTGTGAATGTAGGGCTGCATAGGTTCTTATGAATTGGGGTTTCAGGGTCCTTTGGGTATAATCTAGCAGTGGAATCACTGGGTCAAAAAGCAGGTTCATTTTTAGTTTTTGTGAAGGTATTCCATATTGTTTTCCAAAGTGGCTGCACAGCACCGTTTTTATGGTTTGTTATAGCATACACAGGAAATAAATACAGGAGGCTAAAATGTTTGCTGGACTTGTGTTCAGACCTTTGTTTGGAGATATATTGTTCCATGTCCTTCAAAAGCACTAGAAAAGACTTTTAATCTGTGACAGTTTCAACATTATTTCTCAAAGGTAAGTAAAAGCGCTAATGATTTGAAAAGGCTTACCAACATAACTGCCACCCCCCAACCACTTTATCCAAATAAACAGCACTCCAGTCCATTCAAATAGTTTATGCTCCCTGATTTACAAGTGGTGATGGGGCGTTGCCTGTGATATGTAGATGCATCTCCCTAACTAGAAAATTCATTTTAATGGGGATTTGTTTTCCCTTTCCTTCTCTGATAATAAAAACACCTTAAACAAAACCCTGAGCATCACTAGCTTTCTACCCAGTAGGCAAAGACACCCACACCTTGGAGTATCGTGTTCTATTTAGATTTAGATCTTTTTTTTCTATTTTTATAAACATCTCAATTTTTCCAAATTTCTTCAAACCACCACAATCAGCCATGACTGAGCTACAATATCATTAACTGGAGAATATCTATCCTGGTGCATTAAGCCATCAAATCCTTCTAGATTCTTCCCACAAGGTCACAGTGACTCCATCTGTAAATGGTGTTGCTCCACTTTCAAGCAGCCTACATTTCACTCAAGAAGAAAGAACACCATTTCCACCACCCTCTAGCTCATCCTCTAGTACTTTTTTTATTCCTCAAGTGTCAGAGTATCCCCAAAGTCAAAACTGTTGGTCTTTCATATTCCAGTCCTCCTTTCTCCTACTACAACCTTCATGCTGAAATACATTAGGAAATTCTCCCTGATCTCCTGGCTTCTACATGATTGTACACATGGCAGATATATGTAGTTTGGTCAGATTCACTTAAATGCAACGGCCAATATAAACAATATAACATGTGGCATAGGTTGGAATTCATCTCAATTAGTTCACAGATCCTCGAAATACAGGGTTTATCCAAAGACATACACCAGTTTTCACATTTTTTTCTCAGTCTCAGAGGTCAAGGCCAAAAGTTGAAGTGTCAAAATGTTGGATACTGGGTGCTTTGATTTTTCAAAGGCTGTGGCTTCTGTTGAAGAGCTGGTTTATAATCTGAACTAATGTGACTAAAATATTATGAAAAGCTTGATTAGGAAAACTTCTTGAAGACCATGTTTTCACAATGAAATAAGGCACTTAGATATTAGAGGTATATAGTTCCATCATTATTGAAAAAATATATCAAGCTAAGGAAGAAAACAAAAATTTTTTTTTTAATCACATAACTAGGAAAGGCTAAAACATCCAACTTTTATGGCACCATGTGCTACAATTTCAGAATGGGGGTTTTCAACTTTTATGTTCATACAAGTCACCTGGGGACCTTGTTAAAATGCAGATTTTAATTCAGTACATCTGGGGTTGGGCCTGAGGGCCTGTCTTCCTGAAAAGCTCTAAGGAGGTGGATGCTGCTGGTCTAAGGACCATGCCATGAGCAGCAAAGCTTTACAGCATATGTGAGTGTCTGAAATCGTGTATAACCTTTTTACAGTTAATTAGGACAGCACATATGCTGCTCTTGGGTTTTGATTAGTGAAGTGCACTCAACTACATGCTTATGTACAAGCCTAGAAAAACAATATTGAAAGCTGATGCCCTGGGCCATCTGTCATTGCAGGTTCCCAATTATGTTATATTCTTCCCATTAGTAGCGGTTATGTTACAAGATCTCCCTGATCAAGCTCTATGGTTGATCAAATCACCGTAATCTATACTTAAAGGTGATGGCTAACAATGTAAGAAAGTGTCTGAGGAACTCACACTGGTCACAAGTCACCAGCATGGGTAAATAGTATATAAAAGATAGGGATCTCATTTCTCATCCAGAAAGGAGCCATTATAGAACCTTGACCAATGAATGAGCTTATTATTCTTTGCAGAATTATTCCCACCAAAGTATTGGCTAGAAGCTGTATCTTGCAGGGACATATGGAAGAGAAACTAGAATTATTTTTTTTCAGAAAATAGAAAATATTGTAACATTTATTAAATGCTAGACTATTCAGCATAACTTCTTTGTATTTTCTTTATCTCAATGTCCAAGAAGGTATGGTATTATAGTGCTTCAAAATTCAGAGTTTCAGATTTTAAGTTGAATCACTCACTACTGCAATAATTATAGTTTTGTGGTCACTGAAAGTGGTTCGATGTTATCTCAGGTAAGCTTGCTTTGTCGGTGCTGCCTATTCTGAGCTTTAGTAAAGGAAAACACATAAGAAAAGAGGAAAGTCCAGAACTTGACACCAATCTTACCCACTGGGACAGAACACATGGAGGGGATGAGGGCCCACAGATGATAAGGCTGTTCAGAAGGCCCCGCAGCACAGGGGGTTGTTTTTGGAGTAAACAATATAAAAACTTTCTAGTTTTCCCCAATATGAAAGTAGTATTATTATGACTATTTTTATTACATTATGTTTGAGTTACTTTATATTATAAACTTAACTTTTTAAAATATTCTAAATGAATTTTGAAATGAGACATCTAAAGGATAAAACTTAAGCTAAGATGTTAAGTTACTTGGAAAAAAAAAAAGTAGCTCTGTAATATATAAAGTCCAGTGGTGAAACAAAGTCTCTTTTTCCCTGTTTTCTTTGTTTTATTTAATTTTTAATGGTATCTTTCCCATTCTCATTTAGCCACCTTACATCCTCTTCTCCCAAATCAACATGAGTCCTTTTTCCTTTCGAAGTAAGATATTTTAAGTCCAGTTCTTTTCATATTCAGCCAGGCTGTCCTTCAGTGTATCTTTTTATGTTCAACAAATGTGCATGCATTAATTGTTTCCAGAGATGTTATTGACTTTTGAGTGAAAATAATCCCTTCTAAGTGGAAGACTAGAGAGTTCATATTTGGTTATTTAGGATACAGAATAACATGTTTTCAGAGTTTGTTTAGAAGAATCAAATAGAAAGATGAGAGGAAGTTAAGAGTTTGTTGATCTACATCAAGATGTGTCAGATGATGGAAAAGATCATGACATCTTGAGTTACTGTCATGTTTATTAAAATGAGGATGCATAACAACATTTCCTACTAAAATTTCATTGAAAGACAACCAAGAGTTACTGTAGAAGGGCCATCAAGCTCATCTCCTAGAATTTTTTTTTCTTTTCAGCAAAATCCAAACTGATTACCATCACTCTCACTTCTAACTTATCACCAGAAAGTCTTGCCTTTTTCTATTATTGTCATTGCATCAACTTTGATTAAATGTATTCAATTATTCTGAAATAGGAGATGTTTTATTAATAACTATGAAAATTATCATGGAAAAAGTGTCCTTTGCAGTAATAGCATCACATCAATTCCATAAAAAAAAAAGAAAAGGCAACTCAGAGTCCATGTTTAGCATAAGGAAAAAAGGTGAAGCCCCCAGTGTCCCATGTCTCATTATCAAACAGTGCCCCCACCATAATTACAGCCACCATCAGTGATCACCAGAAACTGACAGTATGAAAAATATGACTTAACAAATCCCCAGTACACTACAGTGACATTACTGTCTTGTAATTCATGTCCTTTGAAAACATAGAGTTCAGCATTACTGATGAAAAACCTATTTGGTTTTCTGTTCTTTGTTCAAGTGAAATTAAGTGAACCAGTATTGTTTTTTTAAAAAATTACAATTATCAGTGTACCAGGTAATGAGTAACTGATATAATTTATTATTTAATAAATAAAATTAAAGTTTTATTGTTTGAATAACTATAAACTATTTGATGTGATTAGTTCTGCCTACATAGGGTCTTCTGCCTAAAGAAAAATGTGAGGAACATTCAAAGCTTAAATAAAACTACCAATTAACATTGAAATTACTATAATTTAAAAAAATCATTAAAAATGTTATTCTACATAAACAATTTTGCATATAATTTCATACTTAAACATTATTATGAGCTCTATTTCCAATACTCCAAACTTATAATTTTAAACAAATCCTTGGGAAAAAAATAATAAGCATATAACCTTCTTCCTCTTCTTTTTCTATCCAAAAATGGAGCTACATTTTAAAAATCATATTTAATGGGGAATGAACTATTTATGTTATTAAAATAATGAGAAACAGGCTAAAAGAATAGAACATGGAGTTTTAAATTAGTATTTTTCCTCTAGTAATCAAATCATTGTGAATACACTAATCCACTCATGCTGTCAGATCCATGATCTGCAATTATATTTTATTCAAGTGTAAGCCCAGCATTAAACATAAAGTTACTGAAATAAGAAGATAAGTAAAGTTTTTAACTTCTAAATAGACAACACATTAACCTCATCCTTTGGGCATTTCATGCTGCATTATTTTAAGGTGGACATTTAAAAATAACTTAACATTTTAAATTAAACAGACTTCTCTACCTGCTGGTTTTATAAACTTTGTTACATTAGTTAGTCTCTCTGTAGATTAACTAATGATGGGTGAAAATATTAGAAATAACACACACAAGATATACGATTCAAGATGACTAAGTAGCCTCAAGCACTTATCTCTCCTTCGCCCCAAATTCCATTAAAATGATAGAACCTAAATGAAAATAAATTTCTAGCAATGCCAAAAGTCTGAGACAATATCACCAATTGATCAGAATAGTCATTTTTCTGAAAAAATGTAAAGTAGATGGCATCAAAACAAGAAAATCTAAAAGAGCCAAGGGAAGACAAAACTATACTGGAAAACAAAGGCAATACCCCAAATTGAATGCTGACAACAGAACCCAAAAATGGCCTCATGCATGATTAAAGAAGAAAAACTGTGAAAAGGAATGGTCAGTGGGCACTTTGCCAGGTAATTAGTTGAAAAGCAGAACAATTGACTCCTGGTTCTCCCCTCAGGATATAATCACCAGAGTAGCTTCCAAACTGGAACATCTGACATTGGACGAATACCTGCAGAGTAGGCAGGAGAGCAGGGGGGAAAAGGAAAGTGCTCCCAGATGCTTACAACTATCACCAAGACGAGGAGGCTGTACTCACAAGTCCAGGCAGCTTTATACTCCAATCATATACCCTTTTCATCCTTCAATACACACATACACAAATATGCACACATCAAACCACCTGAGCTGAAGGTACTGGGGTTTATTATCATATTCACATTTGATTCTGGAAGAAAAGATTCTCACTTGGGCAGAAAAAAAGCCACTCTGGTCAACAATTCTAGTCTGTCAAGATCCCCATCTACAAGTAGCAATAACCAAGAATTGGCAAACATTTAAGGAGAAGTAACAACATGAAATAGGCAAATAAATTTGCAAGACAATGAAATCACTAATGAAGTATTAATGTAGGAAAGAATATATTTATTAAGACCAGAAAAACTAATACTTTCAGAGATATTCAAGAAGGTACTGTTAATATTTAAAAAATATTAGAACAATCTTCAATGAAAAAATAAAATAGATCACTTGAAAATTTAGAACATAATTAAGAAATAAGAATTTAAAAGATGCATACTACATAGCAGATTTTACACAGTTGAAGATTTAGAGACCTGAAATATCAAGCCAAAAAATTCTTTCAGAATGCAGTGCAAATGAACAGAGAAGTGAAAAGCTTAATATTAATTTAAAAGAATAAGGGGGATAAAGGCAAAAAATCCAACCTTGTAGTATAAGTTTCAGAAGATTAAAACCAGTAGAATGAGAAGCATGCCAGGGAAACAAAATATAAGAAATTTGAAATAAAATTGCCAAAACTTTATTTGTATTAAAAAGTGTAATTTGCTTTTGCACATGCACACATATGCCCATCAAAATGCAAGTACCAAGATGTTTATGGAAGCTTTATTCATAAACCAAAAGTATCCTAGGTGTTAATCAACAGGATAGAAGATAAATAAACTCTGGAATATTTATACAATGGAATACTATACAGCATTTAAAAAATCAATTAATGTTGAACGCAACAATATAGATAAATCTCATTGACATAATAAGTGGTAAAAAGCAGAAACCAAAGACTATACAGATTTATGATCCCATTTAGTTATGAAAGAAGTCACTATATTGCATGTTATTGAGAGTTATTATCAACTAAGAAAATTGGAAGACTTTTAAAAAGTCATCTTTTATCTCTTGTATGGATATGTGCATATATGTAACACTTCAAATTAGACATTGAAGATTTCATTTATATACTGAATGTTTATGTTTGTCTCAACAACAATATAAAAAGCATTATATGAATACAGTGAATAGGCCTTCAGTGATTAGGGGGAAAGGGGTTGGGGGGAGGGGGGAGGCAGAGGCAAGGAAGGGGAGCAGTTTAGACAAGAACCTAGTATAAAAGAACCATGGACATGGACAACAGGTGGGATTGACTTTGGGGGTATGGGTAGGTGGGGAGGGGGACAGAGGGGAGCAAAAAGGGGATGGATGTAATACAACAACAATAATTTTGTTAAAATAAATAAATAAATAAAAAGCATTATGGAGTTCAATTCACCAAGCAAATGGAATAATCATAAACATTTATGTAACAAAGAGCATTTGATTACCACTCTACATATTTCTGTGTCTTTTGATTGCTTTACAAGTATAACATGTATAATCAAAACTTTAAAGACAAATAATGTAGGTCATAATGCTAGTACAGTGCTTTCTACAATCAAGTAATATCATATTTTAAAATTCAATGACTCTTCAATGAACACAGTGGTGCATATATTCTTTCAAATTAATATTTAGGGTTTCTTTGGCTATAGCCCCAGAAGTGGAATTACTGGGTCATAAGGCAGTTTCATATGCACTTCTATGTTCATTGCAGGGTTATTTATAATACACAAGATTCAGGAGCAGCCCAAGTACCCATCAGTAGCTGAATAGATAAAAAAGCTGTACATTTACACAGTGGAATACTACTCAACCATAAAAAAAAAGACAATCTTGCCTTTTGCAGCAGTATGATTGGACCTGGAGAATACTACGCTAAATGGAATAAGCCAGTTGGAGAAAGACAAGTACCATAGGTTTCACTTACATGTGGAATCTAATGATCAAAATAAACTAAAAAACAAAACAGAAATAGAGTCAGAGATGCAGAGAACAGATTACAGCTGTCAGAGGGAAAATGTTTGGGAGCTGTGTGAAAAAGGTAAAGAAAAAAACTATGCCATAGACAACAGTATGGTGATTATAAGAGGGAGAGGGAGGGGGAGGAGGGTAAAAAAAGGTAAAGTGGGGATAAATGGTGATGGAAGGGACTTGACATGGGATGATGAACACACAATACAATTCACATATGATGTAGTATAAAATTGTATAACTGAAACCTATATAATTTTATTAACCAATGTCACCCCAATAAATTTAATTTGAAAAAGTACTTAAAAATAATATAAATTAAAAATAAAGTTTAATGACACTCTAGTAAATTAGTCAATAAGAATATTTACACAGCAAATATATAGCACTTTGTGTATCCTAATATTCAGAAGATTTAAAAATACTTATATAGTCATTATTTTCTTGAAATATTATGAAAACTCTGCAACAGTTAGTATGCTTTCCTTCTGATCCAAAAACAAAATGACTTGATTTCCCAGTTCAGTGACCTGCTGGAACTTATGTTGTCAGTAAAGTGGCCCATACTTACTGGCTAGTGGCACAGTAGATAAGGCACTGGCCTGTGAACCCAAAGGTTGCTGGTTTGATTCTAAGCCAGGGCAACATAACCAGGTTGCAAGCCAGGTCTCCAGCCAGGTCATTAGCTGGAGACAAGTGAAAGGCAACCATACATTGATGTCTCTCTCCCTCTCTGCCTCTCTCCCTTCCCCTCTCTCTGAAAAATAATAAATACAATCTTTAAAAAAAATTTCACCCTGGCTGGTGGCACAGTGGATAAGGTGCCAGCCTGTGAACTTAAAGGTTGTTGGTTTGATTTCCAGCCAGGGTACATAACCAGGTTGCAAGCCAGGTCTCCAGCCAGGTCCATGGCTGGAGGCAGGTGAAAGGCAACTGTACATTGATGTTTCTCTCCTTCTCTGCTTCTCTCCCTTCCTCTATCTCTGGAAATGATAAATTAAATCTTTTTAAAAATAAAATAAATAAAATTTTTTTAAATTTTCAAATAATCATGCTGTGAAAATCCACTGAAACATTTTTCTTGTCATGGGTCCTTGAGGAAAAGATCCTATGAAGGTTAAATATACAAAGTAATAAGGATTTATTTTATGTTTCACCATTGAACCATCATTTGGTCACCGCTTCTCTCATGGTATCCCACCAATTCACACCATCAGTGAACATTTGGAAAACAAAGATATTCAGATATTAGAATGGATGCTTTCCCTTCAGCAAAGTAAACACTGAGGTAAGCACATCTCCTCTATTAGAAATGTGAAAATTGAAGAAGTAATGAAGAAATACATTTCCATACATTCTATGTGATAGCCTGTGAATCTTCAGTACTGAGACTTAAAACTCATTTCAAGGTCAAAAGTAAGATGAAGTTGTTAGGCATTTGAAATAATCAAGATTTTCAGAGAAATATAATGAAATAGGAAAATGGCAATATTGCCAGAACCCCAATATGTGTTGATTTCCTCCAATCGACTTCTTAATGCTACCATAAAAAAGGTAAGGTCAGATAAAGGTCCTCTAAGAATTTTAAATTCTAAGAGGTCATTAAGTGAATCTTCTTGAACATAAAAACTAATAAAGATAATAGGGAATTTTCTGACTCACATTAATTATTCACATTTCCTTCCTTTCCCATTCCTTAAGCAGATAAAATTCTTTTTTCTATAAATTAATGTCATATGCTTAAAGATAGCAAAAGCATGCAAATGCTATATGCTTTTAAGTAGCTCACCTCCAAATTGATGTCAGCACTAAGGTGTTTGTATAATACAAATGTGTCTATGTCACAGAAAAGCCTCTGTTATTTAATTTCCATGTTCCTGTGGTTTCAATTATTATGACAATTTATTGTCCTTAGGATTTATGTTCATTACATGGGCAATTGAAATTGCCATTTTCTTTTAGCACAACATGGTATAATTTCAGATATTCCCAGTCAAGGTAAAAGCAAAGGTAAACATGCTACACCTCCTCGTGCAACCACAGAAAGGATTACAACTAGACCGCAAAACAAATAACACCGAGAACCACCAGAAAATTGAGCTGTATGGGTCTGACAAACAAGGATTTAAAGAAGTCACATTCATCCAGAGGGATAGGAAGGGCAGAGGTGCAGGGATGGGCAGAGAGGCACATAGTGTGGTGTGGACAGGTGGCAGCAGTAGTGGAATAGGCAGTCTCAGATTTACATGTGGTGGATAAAAAATAGAAGGAATACCTTGGGAGTTAGGAATCCCAGCCCCAAGCCAAACCACAGAGTCTAGGGTTCCAGTGCCAGGAAGATAAATCCCCATAATTTATGGCTGTAAAAACCAGTGAGGGTTGGGGTGGCGAAAGAAACTGTTAAATTTTCAAGGGACTAGGCTTTAAGGTCCCACATAGACTTAAAATGTATACATACCCACCCTCTGGAATTCAGTACCAAGACAACAACTGAAAGGGTGCCAGTCGCACAGGGAAAATGCCAAGCAAACTTTCAGAAGCCATGCAGCAGCACTGTCCCCTCTCTGAGTCCTCCCCACACACAATGACAAAGCAGGTTGCCCAATCCTGGAGATTACCTAAGGCTCCATCCCCCACAATTACAAGTGCCTTTTCAATAGTAGAACATGCTACTAAGAAGGGAGTCTACCTAATACACAGAAACACAGAAATGCTGCCAAATTGAGGAAATAAAAAAATATTGCCAAATGAAAGAAGAGAACAAAACCCCAGAAAAAAAGACTAAATGAAATGGAGATAAGCAATCTATCAGATACAGAGTCTGAAACACTGGTGATAAAGATGCTTGAAGACTTTAATAAGTACAGGAATAAAATTTAAAAAAAAAAAAAAAAACCCAGGAAGATATGAAGGTTGCACTAAGTGAAATAAAGAAAAATCTACCAGGAATCATCAGTGGCTGGGAGGAAGCCAGGATTCAAATAAATGATTTGGAACATAAGGAAGAAATAAGCATCCAATCAAAACAGTAAGAAGAAAAAAGATTTCAAAAAAGTGAGGATAGTATAAGGTGCCTCTGGGACACCTCCAAATATATCAATATCCAAATTGTAGGGATGCCAAAAGAAGGAGAGCAAGAAATTGAAAACTTATTTGAAAAACAAAATAATGCAAGTAAACTTCCCTAATTGGGTGAAGGAAATAAACATACAAGTCCACAAAGCACAGACAGTCCCAAACAAGTTGAACCCAAAGAGGACCAAACTAAGATACATCATAATTGAAATGCCAAAGGCTAAAGATAAAGAGGGTATCTTAAAGCAGCAAGAGAAAAAAAGAGAGTAACCTACAAAGGAGTTCCCATAAGACTATCAGCTGATCTCTCAAAAGAAACTTTGCAGGCAAGAAGGGACTGACTAAGAGTATTCAAAGTGATGAAAAAAAGGACCTATAACTACGATTACTCTATCCAGCAAAGCTACAATTTAGAATGGTACAGCAGATAAAGAGTTTCCCAGACAAGGTAAGGCTAAAGGAGTTCATCAACACCAAGCCTTGAAATGTTAAAACAACTTATTTATAGAAAAGAAGAATATCAAAACTATGAACAATAAAATGGCAAAAAAGACACAATTATCAACAACTAAACCTTAAAAATTATTTTTTAATTAAGCCAACACCCAAAACAGAAACAGAACCCTAAGTATGAAGATCATTTAGAGTATCATCATCTGGGAGGGTAAAAGGGAAGAACTGGGGAAAAGGTGCAGGGATTAAAAAGCATAATTGATAGGTACAAAATAAACAGGGGGATGTTAGGAGTGGTATAGGAAAGGGAGAAACCAAAGAACTTATAAGCACAACCCATGGACATGAACTAAAAGGGGAGGGGATTGCTGGAGAGAAGGGGGAGCAAAGGGGAGAAAAACTGAAACAACTATAATAGTATAATCAATAAAATATATTAAAAACAATATGTTATAATTCCAGAAATATTTAGGTAATGCACAAAAAAGCACAGAGTAGATGAATGGAAATTGCTAAAAGTAATGCAATAAACAACGATCAAAGCAAAACAATCAAAGGAGAATATCATGTGAAAATGCCAAATTTAAAATATTTAAGATGGGTGAACTAACTTTTCTATATTCTTTAAAGATTTTATTTATTATTTTCAGAGAGAGGGGGAGGGTGAGAGGCAGAGAGGGAAACAGACATCAATGTATGGCTGCCTTTCACCTGCCTCCAGCTATGGACCTGGCTGGAGACCTGGCTTGCTACCTGGTTATGTGCCCTGGCTTGGAATTGAACCAGCGACCTTTCGGTTTGCAGGCTGACACCTATCCACTGAGCCACCAGTCAGGCCAACTTTTTAATTTTTTTTCCTGAAATGTTATTTAACAATATATAGAGCAAGAGCAGAGTGGAACTTTTGGACACCCTTTGACAATCTAATATGAAGTCACTATCAGATGATGACTCCATCTGGACACAGATATAAGTGGGACTGGCACCCATTATAGGTTATAAGAACTCAAGAGTTCTGAACATTCCACATTCAAATTTGGCTGTACCGCTGATCATGCTAAAACCCTACAGGTACTTCCATCCCACAAGACACATGCTGCCACTATAGCCACCTGGCTTGAGACCAGCACCTGCCTCTCCATCCCTGGATGCAGCCAGTGGCTGGGGCTTTGAGCCTGACATTCGCTCTGTTGGCTTGTATAGTGTAAGCTCCCAACATTGTGTGTAACCTATGTGTGACTCTTATTAGCTTCTTGGGATCTCCCCTAATACACTTGGCATTGTGGAAAGACACAAACATGTGACTTCTTTCAAGGATGTTCCCTTGCTCACAACTAACATGTCCACACTTTTTATTGGTTCTGGGATGTTAAATCACAAATGGAAAGAAAATAATGGCCACCTTCCTAATTGGTGATCGCTCTTCCCTGCTCCAACTTCTCTAATTCACTGATGCTCTGAAGTGAATTCAAACCTGATCATTGTCAGTGAGGTACAGAAATTCTGACTTCATGTTTTAGGAACTATGCACTCAGCTCAAGGGTTCACATGAGTTTTGTTAAAATGCAAATTGTGCATAAAAGGCTGCATGAAGTTTGGACAAAAGTAATAAGGAGGGACTCTTGCTAGGACCAGATTCTGTATTGCTCCAAATGTTCCACAAACATATCAACTTCTACTCAGGTAAGCAATGCAGTCACACTGCCATCTTAGTCCATTTTTACATAGAGATAACTCTAAAAACCAATTTATAATTGCATTGGACTTAATTATTTTGCAAAAAGAAGTGCTTTATGAAAAAGGAGCTTTTCTGAACTCTAGGTGGGATAAGATCATACCACTTCTGGCTGTGCTTGGGTTTCCTAGGCTAGAAAAAAGAGGTTAAAAATAATAATGATAATAATAAACAGACAGAGGAGGAAAAGTATTGAACTCTGTGGGATGAAATGCAAGGTAAGAAAGTGGACAGCGACTTACAGAGAAGATGATTTTCAGTGTGTGATGCAGCCTCATAGATTCTTCAGGAGAACCAAAATGTCTAAGGAAGTTTTTCAAGTTACTTCTCGTATTGGGTACTAGGTAAACTAACTTCTCCATTTGTATTTCATTCTAAATTATTCAACTGTGTTTATAATGCTTTGGTAAAAGGACAGAATTGTTTAGAGGCACTAACACATGAGGGCTGGAGGTTGACTGTTATACATTGGGTTGACCAAAAAGTTCATTTGCTTTTCCTGTAAGATGGCTCTAATAGGGCTTAGTTGTCTTTAACTTCATTTGAAACAATTTTGTTAGATTGTTTGTTTTTTTTTTTAAAGATTTTATTGTTTTTAGAGAGGAGTAAGGAAAGAGGCAGAGAGGGAGAGACACATCAATGTGTGATTGCCTTTCACCTGCCTCCAGCTAAGGACCTGGCTCACAACCTGGTTATGTACCTTGGCTGGGAATCGAACCATTGACCTTTGGGTTCTCAGGCTGGTGTCTTATCCACTGTGCCATCAGCCAGGGCTGAGATTATAGTTTGACAGCTGTCATATCACTAAGCATTTTTTTAAAGCATCAAATTGGTGAATTTTTGTATAGCCATTTTAATATTAAAGATGGAATAAAATAAGCGATTTTCAGCATATTATGCTTTTTTTAGATTTTATTTATTATTATTTTTAGAGAGAGGGGATGAGAGAGAGACAGAGAGGGAGACAGACATCAATGTATGGCTGCCTTTCACCTGCCTCCAGCTACAGACTTGACTGGAGACTTGGCTTGCAACCTGGTTATGTGCCCTGATTGGGAATTGAACCAGCAACCTTTGGGTTCACAGGCTAGTGCCTATCCACTGAGCCACCAGCCAGGGCTTATGCTTCATTATTTCAAGAAAGGTAAAAACATAACTGGCATGCAAAAAAACACATGATTTGGGCATTATATGGGGAAAGTGGTGTGACTGATCAAATGTGTCAAAAGTGGTCTGTGAAATTTTGTGGCTGGAGATTTCTTGGTGGACAAGTCTCCATACTCAGGTAGACTATTTGAAGTAGGTATCGATCAAATTGGGATATTAATTGAGAACAATCAATCTTATAACACATAGGACACGGCTAACATTCTAAAAATATCTAAGTCAATAAACCTATTGTTGAAAATAAAACATGTGTCTTTTATTTTATGGAAAAAAACCACAAACATTTTGACCAACCCAATAAGTTACACACATTTCTAAATCCCTACTCTACACTTGCAAGTATGGCCCTACCCATCTCCTTAGCTTCTCTGGATAAGGTCAGGAATTTAGTAATTGTCGTTCTATTGTGAAAGTTGTATTGCTAAAATGTACTATCCTCAGCAAAACTTGTTTGGCAAAATAAAGGCCTTATACAAAAGTTAAGAGAAAAACAATAAATCGGCAATAAATACAATCTTAAACCAGTAAGCAAACTTTCTGGGATCATCTGTTTCCAAACAAAACTAGATTTATCCATTAAAATCTGCTTTGGTAGGTAAGGGTTTTTTTTTAATCCTTTTTATCAGAAAATGCTGCAGAGTTTTCTGCTGAGACAAACTCTTTTTTAAGTTGTGTGCTATGCAGACTCAGTGGCAGCTCCAGTTTTCTATATAAAAAGAGCTCACGGGCAGTTATCTAGCCAGGAGATGGGGACTTGAAGCAGGACTGACTAAAGCAAGTAGGCTGCTTTAAAGGTTTATTTGGTCCCTGGCTGGTGTAGCTCAGTGGATATGCGCTGGCCTGCAAACTCAAAGGTTGCTGGTTCGATTCCCCAGCCAGGGCACATAATCAGGTTGCAAGCCAGGTCTCCAGGCAGATTATAGCTGGAGGCAGGGGAAATGCAACCATACATTGATGCTTCTCTCTCCTTCTTCCTCTCTCCCTGCCCTTCTCTCTGAAAATAATACATTTTAAAAAGTTTTTAAAATCTTTTTAAAAAAAAGTTTATTTGGGAATCAGTGGGTATGGGGAGATTAAGGATTATCAAATTCCCAGGGAACATTCTTCACATCATGATGGTATAGACCAGGGTTTTTTTCCATAGTTTTCAAACAGATCTCTCAATGAAACATCATTTATATAACATTTTCCTTTGTTGTAGTTGTTTTCCAAAAGTTTCATTAAATGCATGCTTAAACACTTGGAATTTTACAAATTATAACTGTATTTATTATTACCCTTTCATGGACCTCATATTTTAGGCATATTGAAATACTGGGGTGCACATTTATTTATACTGTACTTACTACCTACAGAACCTAGAAAGGCCCTTATTCTATATAAGAAAGTTTGAAAGGTATATCTAAGTGCATCTCAGATAATATTATTTTCCTTTTTTTAAGAAAGCAGATACTACATTACCATGGTTATATTAGCCAGAATGGATATATTACCGTTGGGAAGAGGAGAAGGAGAGAACTTTCAGAATCCTTTGGCTGAAACTTCCATTGCTCTTAGTAATGTGCCTTTGATTGTTCTCTAAAAGTTCTATGTGTTTTGGGTCTCCCTGGCAAGGTATGCTTTCTGAAGCAGATAGCTTCTTCTATATATATATTCAAGTACACTAAAATTTCTAATATATACTTATGTAAAAATTATCAAAAAGAAATAGTTCGGTTAAGTCTTAGATAAAATTTTTCACCTTTACAAGCAGGCAAGGAAGGAGTATTCCAGAAAGGACACTGCTTGTCAAAGCACTGAGGCCTGGGGCACGTGCAATCAGCAAGGTCCCAGCAGAACAGGAGGTGTGTGGTGTGGTTTGTGAAAGTAGCCTATAGTCATTCAATGTAGCATCTTGCTCACAGGGACATCTGGTAAACCTTTAATTAACACTACAAGAATGAAATTTCTGAGGGTTGTGTCTTCCTCAGCCCCTCCCAGACACAGGGGTTGCTTGCCATCCCAGGGACTTTTTAATGTCATTCTCTCTTTTGCCTGCAATGTTCTTCCTCTGGGCCTTTTCAGAGCCAGTTCCTTCTCAATGCTCAAAAATCAGCCTATGTGTAACCTTGGCGCATAGACTATTCCAACTAAGCAGAACTCCCCCTTCCAATCACTCTATAAGAAGTACATATGTTACCTTCTCTATGTTTGTTTATTGGTTAATAAGTTTTCCATCAGCTCCATGCTCCTACTGGGATACTAAGGAAGAGCCCTGAGTACCATTCTTTCTGTATATCCCAGCAACAAAAACTGGTGCCTGACCCACAATGGGTTATGAAATAAATATTTGTGCACCACCTCCCGAATTCATATGTTGAAGCCCTAAGTCTCAACATGGTAGTATTAGATGGTAGAATGTTCAGAAGGTAACTCATTTTAGATTAGATCATGTGAGCAGATCAATGTCTTATAAGAGAAAGAGAAACCAGAGCATCCTCCCTCCACCATGTGAGGATACACCAAGAAGGAGGCTATGTGCAAACCAGCAAGCAGACCCTCAGCAGATGCCAAATCTGCTGGCACCTTGATCTTGGATTTCTCAGCCTCCAGAACAATGAGAAATGAATATCTATTGTTTAAGTTACCCAATTTATGATATTTTTTATAACAATCCCAGATAACTAAGATACAGTCTATTTTTCCTGGCTAATACTGACTAACCCTCCAGTGGCTGTTCTGAGACCACCCTTAAGGTGGGGGCGGGGGGGGGGGGGCGAGATTATTAACAATGTTGCCCTGTAAGCTAAGGATGTCTAACACTAGCTATTCCACACTGTCTCTGGCTCCCAGCACACTTGGGACAAGCTCTGAGCGCACACAGAATTCCTGAGATACAGATTCTCTTCACCTCACATGTTTTGGAGCCAGTGAAGGTACTAACAATAATAATTAGTACATATATCTAAAATGTATTGAGTGTTTACTAAGTGCCAGGTACTATTCGAAGTGTTTTACATATATCATTTCTTTGAGCCTAACAGAAACCTCATGAAGTGCACTGCATTATGGTTCTCATTTTACAAAAAGGAAAAGTGACTCGCCCAAGGGAAAAAAATTACATCAACTTTTCTTCTTTGACTGTTTTTCTATCAGAGTTGAAAATGTACAGCACATGTCTGCCTTTTCCTGGCTGGAACTCACATGCCCTTCTGACTTTGGTTTTCTGTCCTGAGTGCAGGGAACTTCCCTCAGAATGTTGCAGCTTTTACCTCAGGAGCACCTCACCCTTTAGGTCTCGGCATAAAAACCATTTCTCCCAGCAAGATTTAATTTAAGTGTTATTCCTGAATATTCATATGCAGCTTATACTGTACCTATTGAACCACTTCTCATCCTATGTGACAATTGTTTGTTCATGTGCTTTCTTCTATTCCTAGAGTGTTGGCTCTTTGGAGGCAGGAAACATATTATTCTATGTATATATAACTAAATAGTCTAACTCTGATAAAGTAACTTACTGTGCAGTGTGCTATGCTGTAAGGTATTTAATGGGTAATTTTGTGAAGGAATGAAGAATGAATAAATGAACACTTGACTGAGTTCTGATGTGAATGGGATGACCTCCTAGTCTATGACACTGCCACTAGCCAGCGCCATTTTGGATTTTCCTTCCTGCCTGGACTCTCTGTGGTTCTCTCTTATCTATTGGATGGAATACCTATTAAAATTTCTTGACCACATCTAAGATCTTCAAAAAATTATAAGGTCTTTTTCTATAGGCTAAGTAATGTATCTTGTTCAGCACCAGACACAGTGCCAAATTTTCCCAACTAGGGAAAGTTGAGGAACAAAATTGTTTATGTTGCAGAATCCACAAAGTCTCAGGAATTGGTGGCTCCAGGTATTTTGAAAGATGAAGCTAAAAACATAGTTTGGGACGTTAACTGCAGCCATACCTCAATTGACTGTGGGGTTGGCTCAATTTAAAACACTCACAACACAGACACACTAATGTTCAGACTTTCAGCTATTTCCCATCTGTAGTCCTCTAGAATTCTAGCAATCAGACACAAACCTTACAGTCAAGAAATTGGAGGAGTCTTCTCTAGAAATTTCTTAGGTCAAAACAACAACAACAAAAAAAAAACACCTAAAGTCATTGATATTCAGGATTACTGAATCACCCAAGGCAATGGACAGCCTGACCATAATGGGAGTAAATACCACATTTAAGGAGCTCTTATCAGCTTGTTATTGCCCCATCTTTAAATATGAGGCAGAGATCACCATGTATTCGAGAAAACATGTAATATGGAAGGTGGTATCCAAAAGAAAAGAAAAAGAAGAAAGCAACCTGGAGGAAAAATAGGATATTTAGAGATTAATAGCAGCTCTTGGAATTCACAGCAGAGATGGGGAAAAAATCTCAATAGAATGTGTGGAAAATAAATATGTTGCAAAAAGATGGAAATTGAAAAATGATCATAAAAAGAACCCCCAAATGAAAAAACAGGTGCTTCCTGTTCTTCAGGATGATAGGGGTGTTCTGATTATTACGCTTACCAATATTGATGGCCTGATTAGATTCCAATTACAGCTCCCTTCAGTCTACTACCTAATTGAATTAGAATCTGGAGGTATCAACTACACAAGTTCCCTCTGCTCTTAAAAAATAAAGATGGTCATTAAAGAAATATGCTCTGCTCCCAAATAGATACAGAATAGCTAAGCCTGGTAATTTTGGTATTAAGTGCCAACATAATACCAATGTTTCTGTTGTGCAGGTGGTGAGGAAGCAGTCAATAAAATAATTTAAAATTCTCTGGGAAAAAAAATATGGACTAGAAAGACCATAACAACATTATAGAATAACCATTCAACAGACATTGAGATGAGAATCTGCTCTCTGCGTATTATGTTGGGCAACAGGGATGGAAAATAGCAGCATGGTCTTTGCTCCATGGAGCTCATGATTGAATCAGAAAGTCAGTTCTAAGGATCACTGATTACAGTGTGTCTTCCAACAGCTTTTTGAGAGAGCTTTATTTAGAACCTAGAGTACATTTTCAAAAATAAAAGTCACTCAAAACTCCAAAGACAGCTTTTATGGATGTGGTGAGGGCAGGAGGGGCAGAGATGTGTGTGATCATTATTCACCATCTGCAAAGTGTCCCCTTGCCCGGGTAATGGTGAAGGGTATAGGCACTTTCATCAGAACCACCAAGCCACCCAAGCTGGCTTATTCATGGGAAGAAATAGCTATGGAGACATAGAAGTTAACTAAGTAGCCAGAAAGGAGGGCAATTATCCAAATTAAGACCATTGCCCTCTGTGTCCTGCCACCCTTCTGGCTACACAAGTAGTGTGTTCTAATGCTTTCTGAGCCCATGAACTTCAGTCTCAGTTCATGTTCACTAACATTTCTATCTTAATAATTTTCTTATTATTAAGAAATCAGGTAGACTTTCTATTCTACACATATGTCAGCAAAGGTAAGCTGTCATATAATTTTCCTTCACAGCTAGAAAAGCTTGATTTTATAAAGGGTCCTATGATAAAGCTTTATTGATATATTCTTCTAGTGGTCATTAATGACATGTTTGAGCACGTCCCTGAAAGACAAATAGCATCATATGATCATACGTGGTAGGTGCACTGATATATTACCTAGATTCGTCTTAAGGAATGATAAACTTATTCCCCCAGCTATTGAGAATGCTGACAGAAGATAATCAATTATCAGCCCTCTTTGAGGATTTTCTTAGCTGAAGAAAATTGCTTTGTTCAAAATTATACCCACTTCCAGAAACAGTGCACATTCACACATCAGTGCAGAAGTTTGAAGACCCTGCCCCATCATCCCTATTCAAGAAAGTTCTACAGGGCCACACTCAACTCCAGAACTTCCCATCAGGTCAGCTAACATAGTCATGGGGATTGACTGCAGCTCAGCTTCTTCCATAGCAATCCTGCTTCCTTCTGCTTCTTTGCACAACCCAATAACAACGCATAATAAATGTCCTATTCATTAATTTCCAGTTCAAAATAATGTTTCCCAGGGAAAACAATTTGGGGCCATAGACTAACACGTTTGGGAACATTATGCCTCTTGGCTCTAGAACTTTGACTAAACAGAGATCCTAGAAATCATTGGGTTGTCTTTCATTGAATTTGGTACTATAGATAAACATCAGTGATAAAGTTAAAGATTAAGAATAAATGATATCTCCCAGTCAAACCTCTGCCCCCAAAAAGGATTCCAACTTGCCAGCTTTGCATCTTTGACCCTTCCTCCATTATGGTGACCCCTTGCCTCAAAGGAGAATGATGAAGAAAGATGGAGAAAAGAACGAGAGCCAAACACTGATCAAAGATGGGACTTAGGGGAAGGATTGGGAGTGAGAGGCTGAGAGCAGAAGTGGTCCACATAGGCAAGGAATGGGAAAGGGGGAAAGGGAGGCTGTAAGAATTACTACTGAGCAAATGGAAGACTTATTTTTAAATTTCTTTTGTTTATGCCCATACCTTTGACCAGAATATCATGGGGGTCATGCCTCGAGAACATTGTCCAACTCAGTGAAGGTGCAATGGACTTTGGCCCGCCTTCCACAAGTGTGCCCATGTAAGTTCCTCCCTCACTAGACCACCTCAGCCCCAAATAATATATACATTTGAGTGAACACAAAACATTCTCAATGTTGACCGCAAATCAGCATAAGAAGGATTAACCTCAACCATTTTTACTTTTTTTTATATTAAAAGCAGGATGTCAACCAAGAGTTTAAGTTAAAGCAGCTAAGGGTAAATAAATTTTAAAATGTAAAGAATAAGAATGCAACAAAAGCCATTTTACTTAAAACAATCATTACTTGGTACTCTAAAGTAAAGATTATTTTGTTGTAAGACAAATAGAATCTGGAAATTACACCTATTAAGTAAGCTAAGCTGCTTTCTGAACATCAATGATTATGTATTAGTCCTGAAATTTTGTCTCACACTGCTGAGTAAGGTATGGAACTTTTTGCTATGCAAGTGGTAAAACTAATGCAATCCTTAATTAAATGAGATATAATACCTCTGGAAAAAATCCAGAACAAAACAAACAAATAAGCAAAACAGAACCAGATACATGAATACAATGAATAGACCTTCAGTGAGCAGAGGGGAGGAGGGAGGTGGGAGGAGGAGGCAAAGAAGGGGAGAAGTTTAGTCAAGGAACTAGCATGGAAGAACCATGGACATGGACAATAAGTGGGATTGACTTTGGGGGAGGGGAGTAGCTGGGAGGGGAGGAGGACAGAGGTGAGGAAACAGGGGATAGATATAATACAACAACAATAAAATTAAATTTAAAAATAAATAAATAAATAATTTTTAAATCCAAATACAAGAATAATTCTTTCCCTATGATAAAATATGCATAATTTGAACTCTGACTCCTAAAATAAGGGAGTACACAGTAATCTTGAGGAAACTTTCATCTAGATTTCATTAAACTGCATATTCAAAAGCAAGGGGTACATGTCCCAAGAGGGATGAATATACATAGTGGTGCTTTGTAGCAGTCTATGTTTCATCAGGAATTAGAAATCAAGTAAGAGGTTAAATAATGGAAATTTAATATAAAGAATGATGAACTATGATTTTAAAAAGTAACTATAAGTTTCAAGGGAACATTCTATGGTACTCTAGTGCTCAGGATGCATACCCAGGGAAGAATTCACTTGGTAGGAGTGAAGTGGGTGTGTCCAACCCACCTGAAGGCAGCTAGGGAGCAGGTGGTTAGCAATCAATTTCTTTCAGCTATAGGCCTTAGTTCCACAGTTCCTTGCTGGCTGTACACCTACTGAAAACTGAGCTCTCTTTGTGGAGGCCACCTCTATTTTTCTCATGCCCGCCCAGCCTCTTCAAACTAAGCAATGGGGTATCATATTCTCCTCACACTTTACGTCTTTCTAACTTCCCCTCCTGCCACCATTCCCTGTTATTAAAGGGCTCATAGAATTAGGTTAGGCTTACCTAATTAATCCTTTGACCATAAAGTCCAATGATTATAGCTCTACAAGATTCCTTTCACCCTGAAAGGTAACATAATCTTCAGACTGCCAGCAGGTGGCAACAGCTACCTCAAATTCCACCTATCATCTAGCTTCATTTTAATCAACTCTTACTGAGGATGACTTAGATCACATAAAGATTAAACAACTCTTACAACTAGAAAACTGTGACTATAAACTCGTTGATATCAGTATGTTGGCAGTGAAGTTTACATTTGCTTGCCTGCTTGATTGAATTCCTAAAGTGGTAGATTATAAAGATTTTGAATCAGGGTCTTTATCAGTCTAATTTCCCTAGGATATTGTATTAATACATAATAGTCGTTGAATACTATATCTTGCTTATTCTGCACTCCAGACACCAAAAATTATGGGTGGATCAGTCCAGATCTATGTGTGGCCTTTCAGGATGGCATAAAGCAAGCTGCCTATTAGCTCCCAAGCAGTGGTATTACTCAATAGGATGGTTACTATCTGCCAGAAAACTTACCCAATCTCACATATTCCTTTATACACCAAAATCCATGGTTTAAAGGGTTGGAGCCAGCTAAGAGCTACAAAAGATGCACTCAAAAACATCTTGGACTCAATACACAAGGCTTCATTCTCTTAACATTAAACATATAGATAACTAAGCACCTACTCTGACACTTACTAGGCTTTTGAGTGCTCTGGTGAATAAGATAGATAATGTCTGTGCTCTCAAGAAGTCTATATTTTAGTGGAGACAACAAAGGATAAGAAAAGATACATATCAATACCATAAATAACAAATTATTAGAAAGCCCTAAGAGTTATAGAGAGAATGTAAACAAGGCAGCATGAGAGTTAGTTGTTTGGTGCAAAGTTTGGGTGGTTAGGGAAGGCTTCTCAAAATCAATGACATTTAAGATGCCATCTAAATGACAAGAAGAAGCTGGCAAAGCAAATGTCAGGTAAAAGAGCATTTAGGCATAAGGCATAGCTTCTACCAAAGCCCTAAGACAGGCACAGACACAGCATGTTTGAGGACAGAGAAGAAAGCAGTGAAAGAACATAGTGGACCAAGGTGGGAAGGGCACAGAGTAAGGGGTTATTAACAAAGCATGAGAGGAAAAAATAAGCAGGGGGCAGATTTATATTGGGTGTTGTAAGCCAGGGAGGCAATAAGTATAAATTTTATTCTGAGACTGATGAGGGCCTTTGGGATGTTTTAACAGGGAAGTGACATGAAGCCTATTACTCATTTTAAAAAATAACTCCAATGGGTCACCTCCTGCATACCCCCAACTGGGGACCTGGCCTGCGACCCAGGCATGTGTCCTGACTGGGAATCAAACTGGCAACTTTTTGGTTCACAAGCCAGTGCTCAATCCACTGAGCCCCATGAATACAATGAATAGGCCTTCAGTGGGCAGCAGGGAGGGGAGCAGGGTGAGGGGGGAGGCAGAGGCAAAGAAGGGGAGCAGTTTAGACAAGAACCTAGTATGAAAGAACCATGGACATGGACAACAAGTGGAATTGACTTTGGGAGGGAGTAGGTGGGTGGGGAAGGGGACAGAGGGGAGGACAAAGGGGATGGATGTAATACAACAACAATAAAATTAAATTTTAAAAAATTAAATAAATAAATAAAACAAGAGTAGGAAAAGGAGAAAAAAAATGACCCCAAATACTTTAGTGAATGATACTGAGGGAAAATGAATGCATGGCAAGTAATTAAGAGGCTGTTATAGTAACCTAGGCAGGAGGTGTCAGTAGCCTAGACAAGGGAGCTAGTGTTGGAAATGAGAAGAAAATTAAGGATATGTTTTAAGAGAAAGACAACAAAACCTATTGCAGAGTTGATGTTGAGTTAGAAGGAAAAAGAAAAATTAAGCATCAGTCCTAAGTCTGTACCTTGAGCAACTAACTGGGTATATTGTGGCGCTATATTATATGAGATGAGAGAGAGCAGGGAGCAGGTCTTGGGCAAATACCAAAAGCTCTGACAGTCTCTGTTATAGAAATGTCAAGTACACAATATTGTTTACATTTTTGTAACTGGAAACAGAGTTTTTGAGAATGTAGATGATATTGAAAGCTATGGGATTGAAAGCCTACCCAAGGGAGATCACAGACAGAAAAGAAAGGAGGGAGGAGGTGGAAGGCTGAGTCCTACTGGGACCCAAGAGAAATCAAGCCCAGGAGACAAGCCAGCAAGTGGCTAATGAGACAGAAAACATGGAACAAGAAGTATTCCAAAATCTTAAAGAAGAAGCTATTCCAAGAAGAAGTAAGCCAGTTTACTGTATGAGAAACTAATAAGAAATTGTTAGTATCACTGAGCAGAGCGGAACCAGTGGAGCAGAGGGTGTAAAAGTCCAACTGTGAGGAAACAGAATCGCAGACAGTCCTAAACATTTACAGTAAAGAGGAGGCAAATGGTTAGTAACTAGAGACCCTAGGAGCTAGGGAGACTTTCTTCTTAAATAGTTACGGCAAAGATCCAGGGGGAAAAAAAAGTACACGTTGGTAGTTACAGAATAGACAGAGGGGTGTCAAGAAGAATAAAGGAAATGGAGAAGCCAAAGAACTTATATGCATAACACATGGACATGAGCTAAGGGGAACAATGCCAGAGGAAATGGGGTACTGGGTGGAGGGGGAGAAAGGGGGGAAATTGGGACAACTGTAAATAATAGCAAAATAAATAAAATATATTTAAGAAAAAAAGAAAAAGAAAAACTGATGAATCTCTTTCCCCCTGGTAATCTATATTCTGCTCTAAATCTAGAGGAAAATGTAATCCTCAGAGGAGGGTTAACAATCTAGTGATGTGTGTGGTAATATAGAACTCTTTTTTTTTTTTTTCTAGTTCTTTCTTTTTTTAATTTTATTGTTGTTGTATTACATCCTTCCCCTTTTTTCTCCCCTCTGTCCCCCTCCCCACCCACCCATTCCCCCTATAGAACTCTTATTTTCCAAGTCAGAAGTAGTGTTTATCCTTCAATTGGTAACTGAATATTAGCCAGTCACTGAGCAAAATTGTAAGAAAATGTTCAAATAAAATAGAAGGCAGAGAAGATAAGCAAGATACTCAAGAATATATAATTAATATAAAGTAGATGTGTTTTTCTGAAATATAAAAATATGAATAAGTACTTTGTGAAATCAGTGGAGAAAGACAATCTGGTATCACTATCAATCTGCTGTGCCAAGCAGGGTAAGAAGTTCTTGTACTGGCCTTGGCCAAGTGTACTCATGAAACTATATAAAAGGAAAAATGCTATGAACACTCAACAGACTAGTGGAAAAATTATGTACCTTCTACTGATTATGCTAGGTTCTCTAGAGCTCAGAATAAACCTCACACTTTCACCTCTGTTCACATAGAAAGACATAGAGAAATGAGTAATTATAAGCATATCATGCTCTAACTATCTGTACTTCTAAAGATTCATTTAGAATGTTAGCAACCAAAGTGCAATGCTATGCAAATGTTCCTTCCTCCAGTTTTCCTATTTTATTGCTTTTCTAAAGTTAATGTCACCTGAAGGGGTGTCCTTGGTCTATATCCTTTAAGAAGGGTATTCATATTGTACATACACATAAATTTACCTCCACCGAACACATACATACCATGCATGCATACATATATGTGTTATGTATGTACATCTGCCTATTCACAAAGAAAAAATTGGCATCAACAGAAATAAAACAAATTTCAGGTCTCATTAAAGTGAAAGTCTACATAAAAAACTGGAGCATATTTGGTTTTATATTAAACAAATTGTTTTAAAACTTAACTTTTAGTAAAAACAGTAAGTGTAGCCCTGTTTCATTAAAAATGTGATAATTTAAAAAAATTGTCCCTTTTATGTTTGGATTGTTTCCTGGTTTTACTTCAGAGAAGTTGCAGCCACAGGAATAGAGCTTCCTCTGCATCAATAGATTCACTAATGAAATCCCTTTATCCATGCAGGGTCAGCCTGGTTAATCCAGGGCTCTCTGGTAGACCAGGCCGAGTTCCTGTCTTCCCTTGGCAGATCCTAGTTGTTTCTATAGACAAGCTAATTAAATGGTCTGTGCCTCCATTACTGAATCATGTAGGTTCACTCAAAAAGATTGCCCTCCTGACAATTTCATCTTGAGGTCTCCTCAAGATGAAATGAAATAATATGTACATGTTATTTTACATAGTACACTCCCACAACAAGTATTCAATGAATGTTATTATATTATTAATCTATAGATGGCTTTCTATATTAAGATGCGTTTTCACTATTGTTGAGGACCTGGCATGGGTCAAGACCTGTATTAGGTGCTGGGGTACAAAGTCAGATCGAGAATCAGCCTGAAAGAACTCACAGGACAGATTCCTCATGGGCTCAAATACAGACCAACCACTACTCTGGGGTCTCTTCTCCACTACTCCTGCCCTCCTCGCATTCACATGTCTGTCTGAAAAAGTATTCATACATAATATGTGTATGCACATTCTAGATGCAAGCATGTGTGTGTGTGTGTGTGTGTGTGTGTGTGTTATGGTTATGTTAGATCATTTCAACAACCCCCAGAGTACAGGAAAGGAAAACAACAGATAAAAGTCAGTCAACATGCTTTTTATACTTTAACATTATGTTCTTGATAGCCAAGCAAAACAAAACAAAACAGTAGATACATCATGAAATTTTCTGTTTGGTGAAGAGGATCCTATCATTAAAGTGTGACAGGGAGCGAAACTCAAGAGTGCTCTCCCTGCCAGCATCTCCCTACCTCCTTGCTGCAATCATGCTCCACCAGCCCCGCCCAGGCTCCTGTCCTTCATGCCTGGCCAGCTGTGGTGGGAATAGCCAGGGCTCTTCTCCAAAACTCTTCAATTTTCGTATTTGATTTCCAAGTGGGCACTAAAAAATCTTTTTAAATGCATAAATCTACATTCTTTTTTGTACAGAGGGCTTATGTATTTTTAGTTAATTTCCATTAAATTTATTTAGATTTTCATAATCAGTTACATTGGTTTGTACAAAAATGTCCTCCGTGGGTCACTGTCCTGGCTAAGTGATGGTGTGTGACAAATCTCAGGTGCCTGATCTCCACGTGCACACCCACACTTCCCAGCAGTTATTTAAGTTCGGGGCTCTTGCTAAAGACCCTCAGGTTCTTCCAGCCCAGGGCTCTGCCCGTGTCCATGCAGCTGTCTCCTTTTCAGTCAACCTATTTTAAAGATCTTGAAGTCAGAGTACATTGAGATGATCAATCCCTTTGATTTTACTTGCAAAGTTAATAATTTTCAGTTTTAAAGCTCTTTCCTATATTTAACTTGACAACAGGGCCACATTAATATTTATTTTAATTGTTCTGTCCCCACTGTAAACACTAGTTTATACTTGTATATAGTTTTAGTTTTTTTTTTTTAATTAAATTTATTGGTGTGACATTGGTTAATATTGGGTTGGCCAAGAAGTTTGTTTTATTTTTTCCATACTATCTCTAGCAGGGCTCAGTTGTCTTTAGCTTCAATTGAAACGATTTTGTTTGATTATATTGTGACAGCTGTCAAATCAGTGTGCATTTTAAAAATAAACATCAAAATTGGAGAATTCTTGTTCACTCATTTTAATATTGACATTGGAAGAAGACAGATGAAACATTTTTGGCATACTAGGCTTTGTTATTTCAAGAAAGTAAAAAGGTAACTGAAATGCAAAAAGATTTGTGCAGTGTATGGAGAAGGTGCTATCACTGACTGAATGTGTCAAAAGTGTTTTGTGAAGTTTCTTGGTACTATTGATATTTTGGCCAAATAATTTTTTTGCTGGACATCTTTCTTATGCATTGGAAGATATTTAGCAGCACCCCTGCACTCTACATAGAAGTCAATAGCGGAATATAGCAGAGAGGTTCAAAATATCCAAATCAATAATTACTGATAAAAATTTTAAAAATATGTCTTTTATTTTTCAGAAAAAACTAAGTGCAATTTGTAACCAACTCAATAAAATAATATAGGTTTCATGTGTATAAGTCTATAATACATCATCTGTATATTGTATTTGTGCTTACCACCCAAAGTCAAATCTTCTTCCATCATTATATATTTGACCCTTTAACACCTCCCCCAATCCCCCTTTCATTCTGAAAACCACCATACTATTGTCTGTGTCTATGAGTTTTTATTTGTCTTATTTGTTTATGTGTTGCTTTAAGTTTTATATCCCACATATGAGAGAAATCATTTGGTTCTTGACTTTTTCTGTATGACTTATTTCACTTAAAATGATATTCTCAAGTTCCATCTATATTGTCTCAAATGGCAGTATTCCATCTTTTCTTATGGCTGAGTAATATTCCATTATATATATATATCATATCTTTTTTATCCAATTATCCTTCTAAGGACACTTCAGTTGTTTCCATATCTTAGCCATCATAAATAATGCTACAATGAACATAGGGGTGCACATATGAGGTCTGTCCTAAAAGTACTGGCTTCACAAACTGTTTTAATTATATCAACATTGGCTCAATACGTTTGGCACAGATCTTGTATGTTTGCAAAAAAAAAGTGTTTTTAAGTTTTGTGGGGAACTCATATAACTCAACAACAAAGAAACAAATGATTCAACTAAAAAATGGACAGAGAACCTGAACAGACACTTCTCCCAAGACATACAAATGGCCAACAGATATATGAAAAGATCCTCAACTTCGCCGCTAGCTATTAGGTAAATGCAAATCAAAACCACAATGAAATACAACCTCACCCTGTCCAAATGGCAATTATCAATAAGGCAAGTAATAACAATTGTTGGAGAAAAAGTGACCCTCATTCACTGCTGATGGGAATGTGAACTGGTACCTACTTTATATCAAGCAATTAGGAACACAGTAACATAATATGTAGTCAGAGAAGAAATTCAATATTCTTTAAAAATATATGGGTATATAGATGGCTAAAAACTCAGCTAAAACTTTTCAGTGAAAAAAATGAACATAGGTGCCAATTATTTGAGCCCCTACTATGTATCAAGGATATACATTTACATATTAATTTTAAATCTTATAAAAATTATTAAAGTTGGCTTTTTTAAGCTTTACTTTATAGCTGAGGACACTGAATCTTAAATTGAGTAACACATTCTCACAGCTACTAGGTAAAACAGCCAGGATTTACAACCAGGTCAGACTAGGTATATAAAACCCATCTCTGAACCATTATGTGCTCCTTTCACCAAGTCGGTTAATTCTGCATATGAAAGACTGTAAGCATTGAGCAATGAGTTGCCCTAATTCCAAGTTTTTGCCACTACAGCAGCTAGTCCCTACTATGCTTAGTCTTTCTCAGCAGCCACAATGCCCAAGGCCCAGGACTCTCTGGTGGGTAGTTCCAGAAAACTTAATTGTTGTTCCCAAATACCTAAAAGGATTAGCAACAAAAAAAATGAAAGAGGGAGATGAGGATAATAGGTCCCTGTAAAATAAGCAAATTTTTACTCTGGGACTTGATCTTTCAAAAATTCTTTGATCTAAAGAGGGCAGTCCTAACATTTCCAAAGAAGGTAATACATTTTCATTTAAAGAGCTATTTTGAGTTATATCAATTACTTTAAATTTTACTCCAAACTGGATCTAGAAGAAATAAACTTGAATCAAGTTGCCTTCAAAAGCACTGTAATTTTTTCATTTAGAGATTAAACCTGTCAAAGTTTCCAAAACTGCCACTGAAATCATAATAAAGAATTTTTAGTATACAAATTCTTATTTTATATTTGCAGTGCATGTGGCTATTTGGAAAAGGGCCTAGAAACTCTACAATTATAATCTAGTTTATAAATTCTGTGCTCACTTAATTATAAATCCTGATTACATTTCCTCTGCCAGATTTCTGCCTAATGTTCCCATTCGATAATGAGCTCCATAAAAGCTACCCAGTGCACATGATTTCCTGTGATGTTTCCCCAGGTACCAATGTACTCTGACTTGAAAAGATTACTCTGAGTCCATGCCTTCGGAAGTGAATTTTCTGAATTGTCATTCTCTGGTGTGCTGCGATGAAGCTCACTAACTGGGTCACAGAAATAGAAAAGAAGTTTCCTAAGTAGAAATGAAGATGATTTACTGCTCTCCTTTCCTAACATTAAGCATTCTTTCAGAGCTTAAAAGGTTTATGCAAACCTGCACTAAGTATGGCAAAATCTAGATACAGATGTAAAAATATTGACATAAATATCCAGACATGTAATGTCACCTCTTTCTGGAACAATTTCCCTAGAATAAGCGAAGAACCATGGTCACTCCTTCCTATGGAAGATGACTAAACATTGGATCAAATAAGGGTTTCTTCCTTTTTGTAGGGAAGCACTCTCAGACACTATGCTAGGACCTTTTCTTCTGAATTAATCAGGCTAACCCTCATTAGACTCTGAACAAATTCAGTCATTATGTAAGGACATAAATTCACTCAGTGTGTAGATAAAATGTAATGTTGTAATATTCAAATAAAATAAAAATGCATTTAGTTTGACATATTTTATTAGAAAAGGTTTTTTTTTATTTCCAGATATTTTTCTCAGGTAAATGAATGACTCTCCTTAGCTCTGATTTCAGCTCAGTCCATTTCATAGTTCATCAAGGCACACCAGAAAAAAAGAGGGTGAGGGCAGGAAAGAGAACCACCCGATTTTTAATTTACAGATCTTTGATATTCTGTCAATAAGCAAGAACTCCACTATTAGTTTTTCCAAGCCCAAAGACCCCTTGATTGAAGACAGGATGATGGGAGAAGTAAGATGCAACTCATTGGTTTTAAAAGATTGCTTCACCCTTTTCCTTTCTTCTGCAGTGATTCTTTTCTCTTTTTCTCAGGTACTTTTATTTTTATAAAATTCCCATTTACACAGTATAATGCATTCCTTTTTATAAATCTGGTGTCAGTCTAAGCAGTAAGTTTAACCATTCACTGATAATGAAAAATATCACAAGTTATTTTCACACATTAATGAAGAACTTTAGAGGAGATGAGCTGGACTAATGAAAATTGGAAATGAGTGAGTCACTCTTGTCACAGCATCAGTTTAGCTGACTTTAATAATTAAGAGAGGAGTGAAGAACATCCTGGAAACTTTTTTCAAAATAATCACTTCTCCAGACTTAATTAATGTTATTTAACAGGCATATCTGACCTCTTGTTGCTTGTGATACAATGAGTGCTCTTCATAGTTCCCAACCCAAGAAAGCTAAAAATCATAAATAGAGAAGAGGCCAGTTTTTAAATGAATTGAATTCCAAAACAATGATAATTTACCATTTGTCACCAAACTTCTGTTCTGACGTGTTTTATATTTAAATGACCTTGTGATTTGTTAAAAAGGAAGGAAAGAACATACAATAATAGCTGTTAAGATTTCCAAGCAAATTTACAATCAAACCAAAAGATGTTCTCAGAATTTGATTTATAAATAAATTCTGAGTGATACTCACAAGACAACACTTGGACTATCAAAAATTTAATCTAATTGATATCTATTATTCTTATGTGTCTGACTTCAAGAAGGATCATATTATGTTTTAAGTATATATTCTGAATTGCTTTATGGCATATATGCTTATAGGTAGGGAAATTGATACCTTGTCACTAGAGAATGATGCAAAATCCAATTCATATGAATGTCCATGTTCATATACCCTGTTCACTAAAAGAAGGATTAAAAATTGTCCTGTTGTATCTTTCCCAATTTGATTATGATAAATTCAAACAATTAATACTCAAGGATTTCAACACACAAATACTCTCTAATCCATGAATTAAATGCACAATTTGTAACCTAACATTACCCAATGATGTACATTGGATCTATATTTAAAATTACAGGATCAAGGTAAATAAATAGCTATAATGTACTGTAGATTTTATACCAACATCTCTCCAAACACATAACAAAAGAGAGCTGAGACTTAAATATGATAAATGATCATGAAGCAAAAGTATAAGTCAAGAAACTTCTAGAAAATAGAATTGCCAGATAAAATGGAAGAGGACCAGTTAAATTTGAATTTCAGATAAACAGATGATATTTCAGTAAATGTTTCAAATAGTGCATGGGGCATGGTTATACTATAAAAAAAAAATGTGTTTCTCTGAAATGTAAATTTAACTGAGAGTCCATTCGTTGTTGCCTTTCTAATCTGACAGACTTTATAAAAAACTTGAAGGGCTATCTCCAAAAAATTGCCAAATTGTACACTTGCACAAGACTTTGTCCTGTATCATGTGTCTATATTTGAAATGTAGGTTTTATCTGCACCACCTTTTGGAAATCTAAGTCTTTATCTTTGAGTATCATTTGGCATCAACTACTAGTGTCATGTTTGCTATTATGTGATTAGGGTCCAGCTACTTTCTTTCCTTTATCTTCTTATAAAAATTAAGATATTAATACATCACTCACAAGTACAGTGAAGTAATTGATATAGTATTTATGATGAGTTTAGCGTGATATCTGAAAAGTATCAGATTTAATAAGGTATAGGGATTAAGAGAGATGGTTCTTGAACCAGGTGTCCTGGATTCAAAGCCCGACTGCATCACATCCTGGCCACTTGGCCTCACTCAATTAACTATACCTTCTGCTACCGCAAGTTCTGTGTTTCAAACTAGGGATATGATAGTAAATCATTCATAGTGTTGTGAAATTTAAAGACTTATTGCATGTAAAAAGCCCTGGCTTTGAGCTTTATAATCATTTGATTATGATAAATTAATACTTGAGGATTTCAACAAATACTGGCTAATCCATGAATTAAATGCATAATTTGTAACATAACATTACCCAATGCACGTACATTGGATCTACATTTGAAATTGCTGGGCAAAAGTTTTGCCTTTTGCTTTGGATTTTATGTTAAAAATCACTTCCTGAATTCTAGGCTCTGCTAGCAGCAGAATAAAATTTTGCTTTTAAACAGTATATGTCTTTACTAGAACATTTGAAATATGAATTCAATAAACTTTTTGGCCAACCCAATATATAGTCTATTACTTGGTTTAAAGTTTACACCAGTGCCTATTTATAAACTGTCAGATCTTTTTTTTTTTAAAGATTTTATTTATTATTTTTAGAGAGAGGGGAAGGGAGGGAGGCAGAGAGGGGGAGAAACATCAAAGTATGGTTGCCTTTCACCTGCCTCCAGCTACAGACCTGGCTAGAGACCCGGCTTGCAACCTGAACCATAGGTGATGTGCTCTGGCTGGGAATTCAACCAGTGACCTTTGGGTTTGCAGGATGATGCCTTATCCACTGTGCCACCAGCCAGGGCTAAACTGTCAGATCTTTTTAAGTGTTTCTACCTCTTCCATAAGCCCTGGAGCCTGTGGATTGATTTGACTGAAATATGCTTCAATCTAAAGAAGAAAAATACTCAATTGATGAAATTACTGGCAAGTGTAGCATCTTAGCAGAATATCACATTTTTACCTCTATCTAGGCTATTAAAGATGATCTCATTACACAACTCCTGGAACCAAAACAAAAGCTTTAAAATAAAGTTGAATAAAGAGTTGAGAACTATAATTGTTTGTCTTCTACTCCTTTTACCTTTCTAAAATATTTTTCTTTTTAAAAAGCAAAATGAAATACTTCAAACAGAGATATCAGAGCAGTAAAAATCAGCATGAAGTCTGAGGTAGCAATATCTACACAGTGTACACTGATTTCTGCTGCAGTGACAAATTAACCCACAAATCTGAGTGGTTTAACACAACAAAGGTTTACTTCTGATTCATCTACACGTTGGCACAAGTTAGTAATGATTTCTGTTCATATACTGCTCTAGGGAGCCAGGCAGGTGAAGATTCCCCTTTGGGAATCTTGACAGAGAAATAGAGAATTTATACTTGTCGAAAAATTCCTTGGCCCAGTAGTAACAAGGTCACTTCCACCCCCAACCTGTTGGCTGAAAGTCATCTGGTTGCATGTAAATGGAAGGGAGCTGAGAGTGTGAGAAAGCCCAAGGATGCTTAGTGAACAATAAATTTGCTGCCAAAAGCTAATATCAAATAGCAAGCATAACTCTCACCATCACAGCACTTCTGAAAGAAATGAAGTTCCTTGTAACAAAAACCTGTCCTTGCTTCACAGTATACAATCACTATTCTATTACTCCCAGGCAGTTGAGATAAAAAAGGGAACAAGCTTATGGTTCAGGAAATTTAATTATTTTTTTCTAACCAGTTACAGCTGAACTTGTCAGGCATGTTGATATTGAATAATTGCCTATATATCTTCTCTTTCCACACAATTTGATATCTTTTCATAATGAAACTCCAAGAATTTGTTGTTTCTTTTAGTACAGATGTTCCTCATTTGATGTTATAAATGTGCTAGTGAAAAGTTGTGTGTAAATCAGATTTTTATAAATCGAATCACATTCCCATTAACTTTATCTTTGATTCTGCTTCACAGTAGCTCTGGACAATTTATCTTTAAATTAGTCTCAGTTTTACAGAGAAGAGTGACAGGTCAAAGGGTATTTCCCAATAGGTTGGGATAAGAATAGACCTTCCATCACCAGGACATGGACTATTTTTTCACATTGACATGGTATAAGAGTCTACTTAGTGAAAGGTGCTCAGTTATTTAAAAATAAGAGCAAAAGTTAAAAAAAAAAAAAAAAGAAAGAAAGGAAGGAAGGAAGAAAGAAAGACTGACAGAGAAACAAGGTATGGGAGAAAGGAAAGAAATTCAGTTCCATTTTAAGAACTTATCACCCAATAAATATTACTTAATCTGAGATCAAGTGACTTCTCTGTATGTAGCATACTAGTACAGAGCATTGAATTTTTTAAAAAAGATTTTACTCATGATTTTCTGAAAGAATGGCAGGGAGGGAAGAAAAAAGGGAGAGAAACATCAATGTATGGTTGCCTTTCACCTGCCTCCAACTAAGGACCTGGCTAGAGACCTGGCTTGCAACTTTGTTATGTGCTGATTGGGGAATCGAACCAGTGATCTTTGGGTTCAGGGGCTGGCACCAATCCACTGTGATTTTTTTTAAATCACATATAATGAATCAAACAAATTAGCAACCCCATTTCATGGACTCACTTGATAAAAAAGAAACAGAAGGAAAATTCACACTGAAATAAAGAAAAAGAAGGACATGTCAAAAAGAAGTAAACAAGGTATTTTATAATTTTCCCAGATTTGTGTTCCTGTACTAATTTTGTTCACTTAAGGAAACTGAAGAACACTTTTTTGTCTTTTATTTCTTTGCCTATTTCCCCAAAATGAGTTACTACAGTCTCTAGTGGTTTGAAGAACAGTCCAGCATGAAAAAGATTTCTTTATCTGCTATGTTATTGAGTTGTTTTTTTTATGATAATCCAGCTTTATTCCAACAGTCATTCACTAGTCCATAGAAATCATAGACTCATTGAATCATAGGATAGAGAAGGACATTAAAAACCAACTAATCCTCTTTTCTGTGTTCTGAGCCATATTCTACCAAAGTAAGAGGAAATACCAGTGGAAAGAAAAAGAAAAAATCAGAGGATGAGTAGGACAGAGGATGGGAACAGGAAACAGATAAGAAAATACTGAATTTCTATGGCAAAATTATATTATTTTGTTTTTTAATTTTATTTTATTATTGTTTTATTACATCCATGCCCTTTTTACTCTCCCCTTCCCCACTCCCCACAAAAGTCAATCCCACTTGTTGTCCATGTCCATGGTTCTTCCTTTAAGGCAAAAATTAAAAGAACAAGTAAGGCTATGTGTGTTAACTGTAACAAAGATGCTTGAGAACAGTAGTGCTTTGTTAGAATCAATACCCATTTTGAGAAGTCAGTATAAACATGAAAGGAGAGGTTAAAAAACAGAGGTATGTTGACAAATTAGGGAAAACCAGGATTAAATGACCAAGAATTAAATTATTTAGTTAAGAACATAGATTAGAGGAAAATTTGGGGAGCTGAATAGAGGAGAAAGAGGAACTGAGGTTGTCCATGACAGCCCAAGAAGCTTCCTGAAACTCGAGACAATACCTTGAAAGCCTCTGGATTTATACTTTGCTACTTAATTTGGTATGTAAAACAATACATGTGCAGAAACAAACAGACAGTGAATGCATATTAAACACATGTGGAAAAAAAACTGCCTGTGGGGCAAAAAGAGAGTGGGCACTGTGGATAAAGAGCAGCCAATCCACTCAACTAATCAGAAAGGGACCTTCCTCTGAGTCCTGCAGCACCAGGAGGATTCAGGTATCCTGGTGGCTTTTGATGGCTGAGCTGAGCAGGTCTGCATAATTATTTAGTACAATGGTGGCAGCAAGTCCCAACCACAAGGGAGTTTGATGAGTAGTAGAGTGGTCAAGGGCCCTGAAGATTTATGAGGACAAATAAGACCTGAGACAGAACACAGGAGGTGTTAGACACATCCCCTTATGAATGAGTATAGCAATTTTAGGGGATATTCTCCCAGGAACAGAACTGCTAGGTCAATGGATATTTAAAAAACTAGGTATTTTACTAAGTGGTGCCAAATTACTTCTCTGAAAAGCTATACCAATCCACACACTACCACCTTCAGTATAGAAAGGTTCCTGTATTCCAATATCATTGACAAGAACTGATATGATCCAGTTTCTGACTTTTACCCCCATAATAAACATAAAATATATTTTATCACTGCTTTAATTTTAATTACCTAATTATTAATAAATATTTGCATACCTTCATAGCATGTTAGAATTTTGATTTCTTCTCCGTAAATTGCCTTTTTGTAGCCTTGGTCAATTTTTCTATTGTCATCCTTTGTTAGTTGTTCTTGTTTTCTTGGTATTCTACATCAGTACTTCTCAAACTATCTGATGTAAATGACATCCTTTGATCATTTTTAACTTATAAATCACATATCTATAATTTTAAAAAATAACATATATGGATATAGTGCTTTATCCATATTAAATGCCTATGTGCAACAATTTTAATGGACATTTTGTATAATAATCTAAAGTTCCAATTTGCCAAATGAGCTTGATTCTTGAGTGTTTAACCTAAACTGGACTAACATCAGTGCTATTATATGGTATAATATATTTCTAAATGATTCCTATGATTTGTTTTAACAATTCTCATATAATCAGCATTATAAAGATATGTTGATGAAAATGTTAAGAAGAGATTTTAAAGTAATTCTGAATTTTAAAAACATAGGCTATTCTCTTTTATTCTTTATTAAAATTTAAGTAAATGTTATATTTATAAAATTCATCACCAATCCTTCATTCGCATCAAGTCCAACAATTTATCCTACAAAGTTAGGGTACAATTTGAATTATCTTTCAGTGAAAAAATTAGATTCTAGATTTATGTTTATATGTGGCTATTCTTTAAATTAAAAAATGAAATTCAAATTGTTACATTGTTAGTAAGGTTCAAGGATAACTTTTAATAAATGCACAATATCAAGATCACCATCTATACTATAGAAAGTTGCTAGTCATTATGAATATGCCATAGTAATCTGTAGAAACTGTGTTCTTTAAACCTCTACATTTCCATTTTTCTCTTCAATCTTATTTTTCATAAAAAAAAATGTTGCCTTGAATGGCAGTATTAATATTATTAAAAATACCAACTTTTTAAAGATAATACCAAATTGTTTTCTTACTTTGAAATCTCACCAGAAGTTCATTTTGCATCCTTAGATTAAGTTTCCCTATAACCATCATACCTCAGCATGCAATAGTGGTTGGCTTTTGCCAGTTTTCATGTGACCACAAAATAAAGAGATTAACATATTTAATGCATTAGCCTGTATGAATCCACAGTTTTGTCTTTGAGTACATTGTTTAATTTAGTTGTAGCTTCTTTTTCATAGTATGACTTTCTTGATTAAGGAAGCATGGTGTTGATTTACATTTTAGCAAAGCTCCTTACAGTAACTACTCCAGGCTTTTTTGTCATTTCAGCTGTGCCATTGGAACACATGTGTCCACAAATTTAAATTTCAAAATGTTTGTTGACAAAGCAATCCAACTTTGCCTTACGCATTTCAGAGCTAGCTGTGTGTGTTAACAACAACTTCATATCACTGTAATGTTTACATTGCACTATAGTAAAAGAAATGCCATTTGCTGGCTTTATTTGTTCTACTAGTTGGGTTTTACCATAATCCACCACTTCCTGAATAGCAGGCTAAGACATCATTGGGAAGTAGTACTTAACGTACTTACTTTGCTGCAGATTCACCAACTTTTGAAAAAAAAATTTTTTCAACAATGGCTCAGTGACTGTTTATGGCACCTTAGTCTTCTAAACACAATGGTCTACTTTAGAAGAAACCCACAAATCACTAATGCTCACATGTGATACATGACACATCTGAATCTGTAGGGTTTTGATTCAATGTTTTTTCTCTCAAGAATTTCTTCTGGTTTTCAACTTAATGTATTCCTTCATGTTTTATATATATACTGTAGGTGTTACTTCTATTCCAGGGGTTTCATTTCTTCATAGCCAATACAACTCTGCAAATAACACTTGGCAGTTTAGCACTTTACTACTAATTTTACTTGCAAAAATACACTCAGTACAAAAGCTCACACTTCTATACAAAAGTAGCACAAATTATTGTGGTCTTAATTTCTTTAATTATTTTCAACACCATCATCTGGTCTAACACTTCTGCCTTCTGCCACATTCGGAAAACATGTACCTTTTCTTGACGAAAACAAAAAAAATCTAGAGGAACTTCTACATGTATTTTAGGAATAAAAATTAACAATACAAATTTTATTTTTCTAATTTAGCTAATAAAGTTAAATTATAAATTAAAAATTAACTAGCTTACTTATGTTTCAAGAATACACAAAAGGGGGAAAAATGTACTAAGACAACATTTGTACTCATCTACCAGTATCAGCAAAACTCTATGATCTGACCAAGTTTAGTAGATTTAATAGATTGGGAAAAACAGAAGATGGCCTGAATACCTTGTCTCTAGAAGAGGTACTAATTTCACAAGAAGCAGAAGACAGTGTATGAAGTGGGCAGGAGAGTTGGCATTGAGAGATGGCACATCCTCTGCCTGGTGAAAACCAGCTGCTTTCAGCACAAGAGAGCCATGTGGTAACTGATTCAAGGCCTGTAGAATATCTAGTCATGTGAATAGTTTCAGTATATCATCTGTACTAAGAATCAATGAATAATGTCTGATGATTGTCCAGCAACAATAAACCTTATTTGTGTTTAGCCATGCCACACCTAAAAAACCAATGCCAGTATATAATCCTAAGGTCCCTATGATGGAGGATATGACCCAGATACCTAAAAAGGTGATGGTGGTATAAAAGGGGAAGTCCTCAGTATTTACATATGGCATGGGTTTGGGGGACACAGAAGAGTAAGTAGGAAAAATTAACTCAATTACACCATACAGTGATCCCCAGGAACACATTCTTAACAAATCAAACAAAATAGATTTTACTTATTCTTGTTCTTATTTTTTCAACTCTACCATTCTTATTTCATCTCAGCATTCTCTAAACTATAAACTCCTTGAATATGAAAGTTGGGTCTTGCTTGTATCTGTAGTACCTGATTAATAACCATTGGTAAAGGAATGGACAAGTGGGTGGGTAGATGGATGGATGGATGGAATAAATAACAAAGTAATAAATAAATAAATGATTTTCTCTAAGATTTTGAGAACATTTTGCTTACCATCTTGGTTGGAACAGTCCACCAATATGAAACTAAATTCCATTATCAGTAATATGAAGATAGTATTACCTACCTCACAAAAATACGTACTGTACATAAACACTAGGAATTACTATTTTCATTTATATTTTATTTTCATTTGAGATTTTTGGCCTCAACTTTAACATACAGTTATTTAGGAGCATACTATAAATATAGATCCCTGTTGACTCCTGAAGATTCTCATTCAGAATTTAGGATAAGGCCTGGGAATACACATGCTCAACAAGTTCCTTAAGTGATTATGATGAGCTGGTCCACAGAGTCCACTGTAAGAAACACACTTTTAAAGAGTGGTATCAAAATGGATCCAATCATATTCTAAGAAAAGATGTAGGGCAGGAGTATGACAAGAGAAAGCAATAAGTCATGTCCACACATAGACCTGATCCAGAAATGTGTAACAAACCAAACAAACTTTCAACTAAATTTGCCCAATTTTATAGATGTCTTCAGGCTCAAACAATATTATTATCATCAAAACATCTTCATGAAATAGTTAAAGGTATGAAGGGATTAGAATCTTTCCAAGTTACATCAAATCTGTTATAGGTAAAGGTGTGAAGGGATTTGAATCTTTCTAAGTTACATCAAATCAGTTGAGAGGCTGTAAAGCCTACCTAAATGAGGTGAGAAAGTCACTTTGTTATAGAAATTGTTCCCACAAATGCATTTTTAAAATGCTCACATTCTCACAGTTTCCCATGCACACTGCCCTACTTTGAATTTGATGACAAACATGCCTTTTGTAAGTGACAGGTATAACTCTCAGGAAACACAATGCTCTATACGCTGAGGTATGCAAAACATTCTTCCAACTCATATTTACAGTTTCAGGACCTCAAACTCATGCACCTTCCTTCCCCATCAAAAATATCACAACACTTCTAAAAGTCATTGAATACGTTCCATCTTCAACATGGTGTTGGACTCATCCTTCTCTTTCTGTTCCAACAATCCCAACAACCATCAGAACAAGAGAATGTGCCTCTGAAAGACCACTTCTCCTGTGTCCCTCCTCTGCTGGTGCAGAAGTCACACCTGCCAACACCACAAGGCATGGAAGCTGGCTTGCAGATATGGAGAGAGTCACATCCTTCCCACCTCTCAAATGGCTTTGTGCCGTATTATGTTTCAATTATCTCGAATAGTAAGCTGCCAGGTAATGTTTTCTCCAAATAGTCAATGCAGAAGCTGCTATTTTTGTTTTCATCTTTTTATTTCCACTTTCCCTTGAACTCAAACTAGAAAACATGGGAGTTAGCCAGAGCTTAAAAAACAGCCTGCTCCCCTCCAAACACCCTGCTCTAGAGCAAAGATTGTCTTTTTCTTTGACCCACATACTCTTTGGCACAGTTTGAGTGGAGTTCAGAAACTACTGCAACAGGTCTCCAAAGGTGCTTGTGAAATAGGCAGACTTCTGGGTCCCTTTCCGAGCTGCTGGCTCAGCATTTGGGGGTTAAATCATGGAATTTCGCTTATCAAAAAAACATTCTGGGTAATTATTATGCATACTAAATTTTATAATCCTTTAGAAGTGTACCATTATCTCATTCTACCCAATGGTTTTATTTCACTTGGAAGCTACATTAAATAAGCAATTAATCCCTCCTTAAAATTTGAGACTGAGATATAATTGCAGCAGTTTCCCTAAAGCATTGAGCCTCAGAAGGGATTGACCAGAGGATCTAGGAATCTGAAAAGGCTTTATTGGTTCCTATAGAAGTATATAATTTTATAATGATTATAGGCTCTTGTACTGTTTCTGTCATATTTGCCTTTAAAAAAGTGATAAGAAAAACCTAGGAGTCCCTCTTTTAAAATATTACAATAGACATGAACCCAGGTTGGACTGAAGGTTTACCTACTTAGTTTCCTAGAGCAAAACCATACACTAGCATTCCAGTATATCCTGAAACTCTAATGAGAGAAAGCAAGCTGACAGAAAATTTGGTGCCATCGTATTACTCAACAGCCCAAATACTGTGAAAGCAAGGTGACACATGTGTTTACTATGCATCAAGAAAGGCAAAACTCTTGGAGACCATAAGTGCTATTGTTCTAGTTTAGCACAGAAGTGATAGCACTCCTATAATAGAGCTTCTTCAGAGCCCTAGCAAGATAAAATCTAAAGCTCCCAGTGGGACAAGATTAGATAGGCTTTAGGAACATTGCAAAGGATGAACCCTCTTTAGAAAAAGCAGAAATTCATATTGACACATTTAGAGGATGCTTGGCCACTTTTAGCTTCATGTGGGATGGCCTGTATGATGAATGGGTCTGATATGAACCAGGGCACTACATACAGTGGTGCTTCTAGGGTGAGGGAAGGGAGCGGTTACTAGTTTTAGGTAGGCATCCAAGATATGGGTCAGAAAAGTTCTAGGTTCAGTTCCTTGATGTAGAAAAAAAGTTGATAGCAAGGACTGGTTGAGGGAGAGGCAGATAAGGCCCCAATTCCAAAAAGAGGGGAAAAAAGAACTCATAGACAGAGCACAGCATGGTGGTTACCAGTAGGGAAGGAGGGTGAGAGGGACAGAAGAGGGTTAAAGGGGAATAAATGGTAATAAAAGGAGACTAGAATTCAGGTTGTGAACACACAATATCATAGATGATCTATAATAGAATTGTACACTTGAAACCTATATAATTTCATTAACCAATATAATCCCAATACATTCAATAAAATATATATTTAAAACATAAAATAAGCAAACAAAAAAATAGAATGAGAAGGCTGTGGAGATAGTCTGACATATGATAGATGGGTGTCTCAGTCAGGGGATCTTGCCCATTTTTAGGGGAGGGCAAGGAATAGCAGCACTGAACCACTGATTTCCTCCAGACTACCCCCTGACCAGTGAAGATGGAGCTTTTAATATAAAGCCAGGAATTGTTGTTTTTCTCTAGCTCAGGGATGGGACACAGCTGTGCCTGTCAGGAATGAGTGTTTCATTTTGGATGCCTCTGGGTCATTGCAGGGTAGGTAGATAGTGAATAAATGTTTGTTGGAAGAACACTAAGAGAACTCTAAACAAAGAGGAAAGTTTTCTTTCCAATATTTAAAAAAAAAGGCCAGGAGATGGATAAGGAGGTCCAGTGATTCAGTAGCTCTCCTATATGGCTGAAGCAAATAAGAATGCATGACCCATACACATTCTTAGCCATTGAAAGAAAAGTTCCCAAAAGTAGTATATTACTTGCCATTGGAAATATAACTTACTAATGAGAATAAAATGCCCAATATCAAGATGTGCAACAAAATTTTTTAAAAAGGAAATAAAAAGAAAACTGGAGAAATGCTTTTTATATGTCAAAATACTGAAAATTGGGAGAAATAATTTGTCACTGTTTATACAACACTGTCCAAAAGAGATTGGTAATTAATTGATATATTTTTTTTATCACTAGAACATTGTTAATATACATAAAGATAGTTTATAATCTGAAGGTCACTATACCAATGGGATTTTAAATTATCTGTATTGTGGGGACTACTACAATGTAACAGAGCAGGACCCTTCATGAATTTCTCAAAATAGCTACTCACTACAACTACAACCTCTGTTTGTTTAAAGTCGTTTCCACAGGTGTCTTGTTACTCCAGATATAGCTAACATTTTCATGTATTCTTTAAATGCCAGGGGCTCAACTAAGGGCTTTTATAAACATTATTTCATATAATATTCTAGACAGTATGCTTTATTGTATATTCTTTCATATTCTGCTCAGTAATAACTTATACAATATATTACAATTTAAATGGCTAACATTTAAAAGTTGAGGATTCTACTCTGTAGTGAGATGAACTCTTAAGTATAATCTCTCAAAACCACTCAAACCAGCTCACCAAACAATATTAATATCTTTGCTATATTTACCTCTCAAAAAAAAATGTGCCATTCAAAATAAAAGCCCAGTATGTACTTGAATAGCTTCAAGCCTATCCATGAGATGGCAAAACAAATGCTTATCATTCTTTAAAATGGTTCAAAGTATATTTCTTTTACAGACAACTCTCTGTGGATTATAGAATTCCTTTAATTTTCCTTTACATGAAGAAACATTGTTGATTAGCCTGAATCGAGCAGAGAAAACTCATCTTCCCTTTCCTTCGCAGACACTGTCTTTGGAGAAACATAAGCAGAGCTGACACACAGTAGGGGACATGACAGGATAATGAAAAGAGAAATACTATCTACACATCTCCAGCAGAGAGACAGCATATATTAATAAAGCAATCATAAAACACTTTCAACTTCTTCAAATTAAGGAATTGTATGAAAAAATGTGATTTACCTTTAATTTTTTTAATAAATAGCTGCACTGGATTATTAACATGGCAGATAAGAGCACTTAATGAAATGTGTCAAGCAAAATCAAGGCCAGGATCATTTGAGATAAAATAGTCTTATTACTGTACAATCTATAAAAGATTAATGAAACTTTTAATGCAAAGCATTAAGGGAGCTGGCTGTATCATGACCTTACCTAGACTTTTTTAGGACTTGGGCAGTTTTAAGTAGGAATAATATCTTTATTTAAGAAGGTTTCTTTACCTTTGAACACTTGTTCACATTTAAGAAAATTCAGATATATGGGCTTTTCCCTTAACATATAGTGCTGTTATCATTCATACATAATTGTCCATAAAATTCTTTGAAAAGTCTATTAATCTCTTTAGTATCTGTGAACTTAATACCATAATTGTTCATAACTGTAGCTATAGTGGAAGAACTGCTTGCCTGTTTTCTTGCTATTAACCCACTGGTTTTATGACTGAATTGAAATAAAGCCAGTTCTTCTAGCAATAAAGGTGAGGGTGACCCAGATGAATTAGATAATTGCCTTTACGGCCTATTGATCTTCTATTTGAGGTCTTTTAGGTCTGAATATTTTCTCTTTACTAATAGAGCTTCACATTTTTTTATTTGCTAAGAGATGTAGCTGGATTCTGAAAAATACTGGAGGAAAAATCGAGAACATGATGACATTAAAATACACTTGGGTTCAAAAGTTCCTTCCATTCCTGACATCAAGATGGTATTTTCTATTACAAAACATGGAACATGGAGCTTAACAAGAGCTAATATTCACTCAACCAGGTGTATGATTGCCATGTGTTATTCACTATTAGACCTACAAGTTAAAAAATAAATACCTGTTATGAAGAAACTCAGTTTGGTGAGAAGAAAGACCCATATGTAGATATTTAACTAAAATAATAGAGGAATACACAGCTTATTATTGCAGCAGAAAGGAGAAAAATCCAGCCCAGCCTGAGGGAAAGGAGTGGAAATACATAAATGCAGAGAAATGCTATGTAACCTGAAGTCCAGTCTCAAATTAAGATTCCCTGCTACAAGACAAGGGGAGAATCCTAGGATAGCCACAGGAGAAAAGTAGGTATTACCTGCAAAGGAGCTCCAACTATATTGTCATCTGATTTCTCAACAGAAACATTTCAGGTCCTAAGGGAGTGGCATAAAATATTCAAGGTGATGAAAAGCAAGGACCTACAACCAAGGCTCCTTTACCCAGCAAGGCTATCATTTAAAATAGGAGAAAGAAAGAGCTTCCCAGATAAGAAAAAGCTAAAGGCGTTTATTAGTACCAAACCAGTACTGCAACAAAAATTAAGGAACTTGGAAGAAGAGGAGGAGGAGAGGAAGGGGGGGGGGGAGAAGAAGGAGAGGAGGAAGAAGGTAAGAGGGACAAGATAAGAGGATCTTCTTAAAATTTTAAAAATCACACCACACCACATATATAGCTATGCACACCACCAATATCTGCTTGTACTTGGGAAGATTTTACCCCTCCCTCCAAAAAATTCCTAATTAACAAAAGCTTTATCTTCTAATTTTATTGTCAACAGTGCCAGGCACAAATAAATACCTAGTAAACTCTTACTGATTTTATTTAACCTCATTCAGGTAGTTTGTTTATTTAATGGCAGTATGCTTAGTTTCCTGAAGTTAGGTAAAATAACTTTTTATAGAGATGGTCAGATTTGATGACAGCATTTAGATTAGAAATTGCCACTCACATGATGGTAGCAGTATTGTCTCCTATTTCCTTCTAGTTTCGTGACTCATTGAACCCACTGCTCTCAGGTTAACCCTCCAGGTCCAGTCATGGGCCCTGTTGCATCCACCATATCTGAGGATCAGTCTACATATGGAAAAGAAGAATGAGGGATGACAGCAAGGTTCACCTTGTGTCCTCAATCTACTTAGCAATTCAGAGCTCTAGGTAGAGAGCACTGCTCACAGAATGGGAGATAGTTTTCCCAAACGCAGGTCTGAGAGACACTGAGTGAGTAGGAGCAGCACTGCTTTGGATTTTCTGTGGTGAGATGTGACTGTAAGTGGTAGAAATAAACATACATTTCAGAAACATTTAGAGACAGAACTTGGCCTAAACTACATTATTATTCTGGTGAAGACTGATTGCCCAAATGTAATATTAATGTTAAGAAATTCAACCAAAGGTAGTTTCTGTTGAAAGTTACTAATAAACATTTATAGAGAATTTAATGTATATTCTAGGTACTTGGCATAAGTCAGTGATTACGAATAAACATCCCTGCCCTCTTAGAATTCCTATGCTAGCATAAGGGATAAAAAATGTAATATTTTATCTTAAATTTCAAAATTAAACATTTGTCTCTGTAAACAAATGTTCAACTATTATGAGGGTGATCTCCACAAAAACAAGAGATGTATTTGTTTTGTCCAGTGCAACCCCAGCAGACTTCATGCAGCTGGAAGGGGACGGGTACTTGAATTAATCCTAAATTGTTCTACCTGACAGTAGATGCTGTCACTGTGCTCTGTAACATGTGAGTTCTTCCATACCTCATCAGATTGTAATGTAACTTCTACTTTTATTATCGTAGAACTCACAAAATAATAAGAGAATTAACTCACCTTTTTTTCTTTACCAGCCAATTTCCTGTCTATATCCGCTTTTTAGGAAAAATAGATTTTTATATTGGATTTCTTCCAAGCATTCCTAATATATCAAAGGGGTTAACAAAATTTTCATGTGCTACAGGGTTGGTGGGTCACAGATATGTTTGTTTCATAAGAAATTGTATGTGTTGCCTTGTGCTACCAAGTCCCATCCTGCACATATCAGTGACGTGAAATAAAGATGAGGAGCGTTCCGGCATCAGTAGAAGAAAGAGGCTCTGCCACCAAAGAAATCATCACTTAACTCTATCACCATGAAGAGCTAATTAGCAATTAGATTGTAATTTATTTCATTTTCTTCCAAGTTTTCTGTCTGAAGAGAAAGAACAGAAAGAATAAAAGACACATCAGAGAGCTTGATGGTCGTCAGCAATCACTCTGAATGCTGAGCACGTTCACCCTCCATGAGAACAGATAACGAAGTACCCACTAGTGGCACCAAGGACTGTCAGGACATTCCAGGAAAAGAAAAAGAGAATTTCACCACTTTTTTTTTTTTTTATGAGAATAACCCTGAAGGAACTAATAACAGAAATTGAGCAAAATATACTACTGATGTCAAGGAATCGATTTAATTTAGACCTTCTTTAAAGAGTAATATTAATAAAATATACCCTGAGATCACAGGGTATATTTTTTTATCACTTTACAGAGATAAAACTTCATTAACAGGGACATAAAAAACTATAACAACATGTCAAGGAAAATGGATGTAATCAAATTAATTGAGATTATTTCACAATAGTGATAAATCAGACATAGAACCTTAGTAACCTTTATTTTACTATTTAGCCTACATTTTTATGTATAGTCAAAAGTTGCTATTCTAAAAATACTTCAGAGAAAGGTCATTCATATTAATAATTGTTTTTACAGAATACAATTGAAAAGGAATAGTTATTGAGCTTTCCCACTCTCTGCAAAAGACAGAGCAATGGACTACATAAGTTCAGAAAATAAGAAGGAGCCCAGGAACTTGCAAACTGAAATTGGAAAGTGACCTGTAAATAGCAAAAAAAATAATTGCTAAACAGTATCATTTAAAAGCATGCAAATTACCATAGAAAGATTTTAAACAGATGAAGCAAATACATGTAACTATTAGGATTAGGAAAAGGCTTGGGTTAAGAGGTGGTGTTTGAGGGAGATCTTAAAATTGGAGTAAGATGTCTATCTTCATTGCTGAGAAATGCTGCAGGCAGAAAGACCATTTCAGCAAATATGGAGGTATGGGTCAAGTGAGAGGACGTGTGAACATATTCTAATTCTACACATTGCTCTTATAAAGTTCTGATTTTACATGCATTGTTTTGTACAGCACTCCAGTTTCCAAGAACTACTTAGCACGTTATCTAATTCATATGCCATGAAAAATTAGGAACTTCATCTTCTAGCTTGATGTGAGGGACACAACCTAACTGAAGCTCGCAGCACAGGAAATTTGCCCAAACCCATCATGCTAACGAGGGCGCAATTCAGATCAGAAACCCTTATCCCTGTCCCATTACCTAGCTAAGCATGTATGTGGTCCACAGTCTTTGTCTCTTCATAAAATTTTAGTTGTCACCTAGGAAAAATATGGACAGATAAGATAAAGTCATCTCTTCTCTTTGTTATGAAGACATTAAGAAAATGGTTTTCCATTTTTGTTCTTTAAAGATTTTATTCACTGTCTTTAGAGAGAAGGGCAGGGAGGAAGGAAGAAAGGGAGAGAAAGATCAAAGGATGTTTGCTTTTCACCTGCCTCCAGCTATGGACCTGGCTGGAGACCTGGCTTGCAACCTGGTTATGTGACCTGGCTGGGACTCGAACCAGCATTTCCATAACATTGATTTGTCTTTATCTATTATGTGAAGGATGAGTTAGCAGACATTTGGTCCTCTTCAAAACATCCATGAAGACATTCAGTTCACATCAAAAGGTCCTTGAAATTTGGTCCTTTCCAAAATATCCATGCTTTGAAAACGTCCCTAGGTTTAAAAAGTCCATAACATTTATTTCTACTTTTTGTTCACTAATTAATACCCAAAGTGCTCTCATATTTTATTGGTTCAATAACTGTGTTGTGGCTCTGTGGCCAAAAATAACCCATCTTGCCTATGGAGCACAGCAAGTAATGGCACATGATGTGAGGTAGATGGGTTGGAGTTTCAAACTTGCAGAAGGCTAGGATTTATATTAACTACAGACCAAATGTCCCTGTGGATGTTTTACACTAACATAGCAATTTGAATATATCTAAATAAAATTTGTCAATATTGTCCTCAACTATAGTGAAAATAATTAGGATATCAAGAATATAACAATGAAATATTTCATTCACTCAAATAAATACCAAAAATCAAAAGAAGTTATTCAAATCATTATCCTATAAATAATCTGAGTGAAACCATTCCTGATCATTTTGTTGTGAAATAATACTGTCCACAGTGCTTAATTTTCGAGTTAACACTAACACAACTTTGGCTCCCCTGAGTAAAATTGGCTTATAAATTGGAAAAAAAAATTAAAAACCAAAACCAAACAATTAACCCAATAGTTAGCAGATGGAATTGATTAACCCAATAGTTAGCAGATGTAATTGATTATTTTATTATTCTTTCAAAGAAAAGAATGCAAGTCCTCACATAGTAAAGAGAAATTATGTTAAGGGGACTCTTGCAGTAATAGGAGGAAGGAGATTATTGCAACAAGCTACCTCCCCCACAATCCAAAACCTAGTTTTATATACCTACCCTTTAACACTCAGTCTAATTTCCAATTTCTTCACAATGCATTTCCTGGCCACAAGAGCTCAAAGCTTGTTTAATCTGAGCCAGTAGTGTTTTGTAGCATCCCTATATAGATTTGCACTAGCTGATTATAAATTTTCAGGAATTTTCATCAGTTTCACACTAGCAGTTTAAAATTAGCCATGCTGGGAGTATTTCACACCACAGAAATCAGCAAACACTACAAATCTACTGCTCACTTGGCAGTAGATTTAAATCCTGAACTACCTTCTGATTTGCAGGCTTTTGGTAGCCATGACAGCCCAACTAGACAAAATCATTTTTTTGTGACAGAGAGGATATTCTATAGTGACTCATAAAACTCTTCCTCAGTGCCTTTTCCATAGTAATAATTCAATAATTGTTTTTGTAACAGCAATGCATCCTTCAGATTCATCTTTCACAGAGAACTCAGAGAAAAATAAGAAAGTAGCGGTCATGAGTTTTTATTTTCAAAATAAATATTCCTTCTAGCCCATAAGTTATTTAGCCTCTGCATTTTCCTATATTTTTTTATTTTAGTCACCACATTATAGACTGTTCTCAAATCAAATATAAATGTGCATTATGATTTTTGGTTTATATTACTTTCTCTCAGTATATGTGTGTGTGTGTATGTGTGTGTGTGTGTGTATACATATGTATTCCCTGCCCCCACTCTATACATATATGTTCTTTATTTAATAATTGAGTCTTCCTTAATAGAAACATGTTTTAAAACTTATTTTGTAAAATGTATGACCAATGGCCTTTTCTCCCTAGACAATCATTATTTTCTCAATGATATCACTTGTCACACTCCTATTTCACCTCTTTTGACCCTCAGGAATGGATTTTTAATACAACTAGCAATATTCTTGACTTATTCTTGATTATAATTAATGCAAAATAAGTCATTGTGGTTTTCGAAGAGAACACTAGAAGATAAAGAAATTCATTTGCCTTTCTTTTAGCTAACAGTATGTGGCTAGTCCCTGCGGAGACAGGAGAGGGCCAGAACATCAGCTCCAACTGGTAAACCCTGTGGAGCAAGTTGCTCTTCTGCTGCAGAGCCAGGGCTGTGTGCCGTCAGCCTGCTCATGCACTGCTGGGTCAGCACTGCAATGGAAGCCACTCTCTTACCTCTCACTCTTGGGACCAGCAGGCTGAGCTTCCCGAGCTGGAGCTTTGTGTGATTTAGGAAACCTGGTGTGACTTGGAGCTAAGAGGACCCTGGCAAGTCTCTTCTCAGTGCTGCGGGGCTCTCCTACCTCTAACTCTGTGGCAGGACAGCATGCCCACTCTCCCTGTGCTGCCTTTTAGGCAAGCAGCTTGCCTCTTGTTTCCCAGTTCTCACATTAGTTCCCAAAACTGATACTTAAACCCTCCTGCCAGGTCTCAGAGAATTTGTGGGGTGCATGGAGTATACCACTGCACACATAGTTTAAAGCTTCAGACTTGCTTCTTATACATCCATGTTGATCAAATCCCCAGTATATAAATGTATTGCTTGGGATTGCACTGCTGTGCTTTTCTGGAATATTTGAGCAGCACTGAATTATTTGGGATTAAAATATAAGCAAAGATGTCATGTTAGAATAAATAGCGCCCTGTGTCAAAACTACCGCAGCTGCTGGAGGATCGCTTTGCCCAGAGCTTCCACTCTCACACTACAGTGACCTAGGGAACTATATTTTACTTGCGTTGAGTAAATAAAAAGAGAGAAAGAGAGAATGCAAAATTGACTCCAGAAAACTAAAATACTTGGCTATGTGTGCTATAACCTACTTTTGCTGTGGTACTTTTATATCACCATTGGAAAGTGATGTGGTTTCTCAGTCCCAAATATTCCCTGTCGTACAGGTCTTTATTTATAATATTCCAACTGAGGTGTGTGTAAATTTTCCTGAACTTTACTGGTCAAGACATTTATATAAAAAGAATCCTTGAGCCCTTGCTGGTGGCTCAGTGGACAGGTGTCAGCCTGTGAACCTAAAGGTCGCTGGTTTGATTCCCAGCCAGGGCACATAACCAGGTTGCAAGCCAGGTCTCCAGCTAGGTCCATAGCTGGAGGCAGGTGAAAGGATGTCTCTCTCCCTGTCTGCCTCTCTTCCTTCCCCTCTCTCTAAAAACAATAAATAAAATATCTTAAAAAAAAAATAAAAGAATTTTTAAAAATCCTTGGATTTCCAATGAAAGTGCCAATATGTAAAAAGCTTGGAAATCATCATCTTCATCATTACAACAAGAAAAAGCTGATCGAAATAAAAATTAATTACTTTTGGACTCATCAGAAAACTGAGGCTGCAGGTAAATTGACACATCAAATCTGGAGAGATGTGCAGGTAACACAGTCACATCTGAGATCTGCTTAGATGGTGTCAAGCAAAGCAACAGGATCCAGAAGCTGGTAGGAAGCCTTTGCTTGGTAATCTTGAAGGACTGCTGGAGGCTCAACGCCTGGGTGCCACAGTCTTAGTGGAACCCCTATACTGTCATGGGTTTATCTCCAAGAATACCACTAGGTTCTTATAGGGAAGAGCCAAGACAGAAACCTCATAACCAGCAGGAGGAAGGGAAAACTAATCCCTATGAAACATACCCAGAATATACTCCATAAAAAAAGCCTATTCAATCTAAGGAAAGGGCATTTTCTCCACTTCATCCTGCTCTAGCTTTCCTGTCTCACATAAAGGGAGAAAAATATACTCAGCAGGGGTAGTGGCTCAAGTAACAGATTGGGAATGCTGCAGTCAATGCAGAGAATAAGGGACAAAAAAGCAAAAATTATACCACTGAAGATACAATCATGGAGTCACAGTCCTGACACCCAGGACCATTAAATGAGATTTAATCAGAAGATGGTAGAAGACCCCCTCTCCACACTGACCATAGCTCATCACCATGTTAACACGGCTCAATAAAATAAAAGTACAAATAGATTCACAGTTGTATGTGAAGTAGAATTTATTCTTGTATAATTGTTTATTAATTATTGTATTATTTTTTATATGAATACCCCCACCCTGTATTTCAGGAGGTATCTCTAAAGATAAGGCCTCTTAAAAACATAACCAAAATTCATTAGCACATGTTAAAACAAAAAATAGAACATGAATCCCTTAATATTATCAAGTCTTCATGTTTAAATTTCCCAGACTGTTTCACAAATGTCTTTTTTAATTTATCTTTTTTACTTTTCATAATATTTTTCCATTACATTTATCCCCCTTATACTCTCATCCACCTTCACCTACCCTGACTCTTCTGCAATCACCGCATTATTGTCCATACCCATGAGCCTTTTTTCTTTTTCCCTAGATCCCTCCACCCTCAATTGCCTTCTCCCACAGAGCTGCCCGCCTGCCCTCTGTGTATGAATCTATCTATTTTGCTTGTTAGTTCAGTGTATTAATTAGATTCCACATAAGAATGAAATCATAAGGTATTTGTCTTTCTCTGATTGGTTTATTTCACTTAGCATGCTCACTCTTTATTTTCAAATGAAATATCTGGCAATTGCTTCAAAATTATCTGGAGTGCGAGTGTAATAGGGATCCCCAAAATTCCCCACAGTGCATGGTTTGGAGAATGGGGGATGGGATTCAGTGGAGCTCAGCCATCCCCCACCCCCACCCCCCCAGAGATCTCTTTGCATATCTGTGGCTGATAGCTACTTACTTAGTAATGCAAATGGATGGTCCTTCCTTAAGGCCAAGGACATAGTGGGGTTTTAACCATAAAATGTAACAAAGAGTTTGCAGGGCCTGCTTGAGATTTTGAGGGCTGAGGTCAGGGATTTAAAAATAAGGTGCCAGCCATTGAGCAGAGCAGAGCCACGTAGTTTCAAAAGTGTGTGTGTTGGGCAGGGGGCGGGGGGGGGGGGGGGGGGGGGGGGGGGGGGGGGGGGGTGGTTCGTGAGCAGAGCCATGTAGTCTGAAAGAAGGTAGGGGAAGCCATCACATGGTCTGAAAAAAGGAGAGGACCACAGGGCCTAGGCTAGTAAAACAGCAGGCTCGCTGCTGCTTTGATCTGCCTGCTCCAGCTGACTCAGAAGCCACCAGGGACTCTGCCTTGTAGACTGCCCTTTATTTGGACTCTCTTGAAAACTGGGACATGCAGGGAGAACTTAGGACTTGTGCCTTCCTGGACTTCACTATGATCCAGTGTAAACATGGTGCATGCTTTCCTGGACTGCTATATGGAGCCTGATAACAACTTACCCCAGATCCTCAAGGGGAGAGCTGACAGATAAGGGTTGGGGAACTATTGGGCTTGGTTTCGGCTGATAGCCTTTTGGGGAGCAAGGGAAGTGCTAGGTCTTGTGTGAGAACAGGGCTCTGAGCTGAAGCACACCCCTGCCACTCAAGTTGGAATATTATAAATAAAGACCTGTTTCATACCAATAATGAAACAACAGAAATAGAAGCGAAAAAACAAATCCCATTTACCATAGCAACAAAAAAAATAAAGTACCTAGGAATCAACTTAACTAAGGAGGTAAAAGACCAGTACTCAGAAAACTACAGAACAATGAAGAAAGAAATCAAGGAAGACACAAATAAATGAAAGCATATACCATGCTCATGGATGGGAAGAATTAACATCATTAAAATGTCCATACTACGCAAAGCAATCTACATATTCAATGCAATCCCAATTAAAATACCAATGACAGGCTTCGCAGAAATAGAAAAAATACTTCAAAAATTTATATGGAGCCAAAAATGCCCACGAATAGCCACCACAATCTTGAGAAAGAAGAACAAGGTAGGAGGAATCACAATACCGGACTTCAAACAATACTACAAGGCTATTATCATCAAAACAGCATGGTACTGGCATAAGAATAGACATATAGATCAATGGAACAGAATAGAGAGCCCAGAAATTAACCCAGGACTCTATGGTCAACTCATATTTGACAAAGGGGGAAGGAACATCTAATGGAGTAAAAACGGTCTCTTCAACAAATGGTGTTGGGAAAATTGGACAGCAACATGCAAAAAGATAAAACTAGACCACCAACTTACACCATACACCAAAATAAACTCAAGATGGATAAAGGATTTAAACATAAGCAGTGCCACCATAAAAGTCCTGGAGAAAAATATAGGCAGTAAACTTTTGGATATCCTATGCAAAAATATGTTTACTGATACCAAGGACAAAGGAAATCAAAGAACGAATCAACAAATGGGACTATATCAAATTGAAAAGTTTCTGCTCAGCTAAAGAAAATATCAGCAAAATTCAAAGGGAACCAACTGTATGGGAAAACATAATTGCCAATGATACCTCAGACAAGGGTCTGACCTCCAAAATATATAAAGAACTAATGCGACTCAACACCAGGGAGACAGACAGCCCAATTAAAAATGGGCAAAGGACCTGAACAGACAACTCACTGAGGAAGATATACAAAGGGCCCAGAAGCATATGAAAGAATGCTCAACATCACTAGCCATCAGAGAGATGCAAATTAAAACCGCAATAAGATACCACCTCACACCTGTCAGAATAGCAATCATCAACAAATCAACAAACAACAAGTGTTGGCGAGGATGCGGGGCAAAGGGAACCCTCATACACTGTTGGTGGGAATGTAGGCTGGTACAGCCACTGTGGAAAACAGTATGGGGTTTCCTCAAAAAACTAAAAATGGAACTGCCTTTTGATCCAGCAATTCCACTACTTGGACTATACCCAAAGAATCCTGAAATACCAATTCATAAGAACCTATGCACACCTATGTTCATAGCGGCACTATTTACAATAGCCAGGTGCTGGAAACAGCCTAAGTGCCCATCAGTGGATGATTGGATCAAAAAACTTTGGTACATTTACACAATGGAATTCTATATGGCAGAAAGAAAGAAGGAACTTGTACCCTTTGCAACAACATGGATGGAACTGGAGAGT
>PVIW01003835.1:0-32435 GCA_004026585.1 Noctilio leporinus | reverse complement strand
CAGGACAATAATGAGCAAAACTAACAACAAGCAGAACAGAACCAAGTATATGAATACAAGGAATAGGCCTTCAGTGGTCAGGGGAAAAGGGGTTGGGGGAGGTGGGAGGGGGGAGGCAGAGGCAAGAAAGGGGAGCAGCTTAGACAGGAACTAGTATAAAGGAACCATGGACATGGACAACAGGGGGGATTGACTTTGGGGGGAATGGGTGGGTGGGGAGGGGGACAGAGGGGAGCAAAAAGGGGATGGATGTAATACAACAACAATAAAATTTTTAAAAATGCAAAAAAATAAATAAATAAAGACCTGTTTTCATCAACACTAATTGTTGGGTTTTACACAAAGGTGCCATGTGAATAAGCTCCGCTTTGCTTGGTAACAAGAGATAATCTCGATAAAACAAAATTGTTGAGGCCATGTAATAGGGGGTTTATTGTACTAACCACTCCAGCCATATCTGTATTTGAAATGCTGGAAAGTTAAAAAGTTAAAAGAACATAAAAACATTCCTATCAGCTACTTACTTGTATTTGTCCAATCTTTTGTATTCATTGGGAAGAAACTCACTTAAGTAATGGGTAATGGTAGCAAGTACATGCAATCTGTGTTTCTACTTTAAAATCATGTTGTTAACATTATTAATTTGCTGGTTCTACAATAGTCTGCCTTCAATAAAGCCATTACAATTATCAGAAAAGAAAAAAAAAAAAGTACATTGCAGATTCAAACTCTCTGAGGGATTGCTTTAGGAAGCCCTAAATTGAGAAAAGAGATTTAAAACAAGGGTGTTAAAGAAATTTGAAGCCTTTTGTGCCTACAGATTACACCAAACATTAAAAATAGCCCAGGTTCCTAAAGAGTAACATAAATCTTCACACTAAAGAACTATTTGCATAAATTCTTCCAGTTCAACCCATCCAGCTTTCAACAAAAAATTACAACTCAGGTGACAAAGCAAGAAAATAACAGTTGAAAGAGACAAAGCAATCATTGGAAACCAACTCAGATATAATATATATGAGGAATTACTACAGAGAACTTAAAATAATTGTGATTAACATGTTAAAGATTTTAATAGAAAAAAAAACAAACAAACAGAAAACATATAAAGGCAGATGGATAATGGAAACAAATGGAAACTCTTAGAAAAAATAAAAATAAAAGCTAGACATTAACAACCCTGTAACAGTAATAAAAAACGTGTTTAATGGGCTCATTACACTCATCACAGACTTGACTTGAAGACACATTACTAGAAACTTTCTTAAATGAAATACAAAGAAAAATAGTGAAATAAATAGAACACGATATCTAAGAATTCAGGAATAACTTGAAAAGATACAGAATTGGAATGCCAGATAAGGAGAGAGAACAGACCAAAAGAAATATTTGATGCCATATTGCCAAGAGCATTCCAAAATCAGTAAGAGATACCAAACCACAGATCCAGGAAGCTCAAAGAAAAACTTGCAAGATAAATACCAAAATATAAAACACTAGAGATATCACATTCAGACCTCAAAAAACAAAAACAAAAACAAACAAACAAAAAAACAACAACTTGAAGGAAGGCAGAAGAAGAACAAGGATAGGAATTACAAAGGACTTGTCTTCAAAAACAATGTAGCTAATAAGAGAATGAAGTAAACTACTTATGTATTAAAATTAAAGAGAAAAAAAGCAACCTAGAATTGTATACCCGAGGAAATGATCCTTTATATATAAAGAAGATAAAAACACATAATCATGCGAGCAAAAACTGAGGGAATTTATCACCAGCAGACTTGCCCTGCAAACAATGTTAAAAAAGTTTCTTCAGGCAGCAGGAACATGATATAGGTCAGAAAGGTATGCCTACGTAAAGAAAAGAACATTGGAGAGAATAAATAAGGTTAAAAAAAACTTTTGCCTTATTCTTAATTGATGTAAAAAAAACCCTGTTGTTTCAAAATAATAATAGTATTAACACATTGGGTAATAATAGCATGTAGGTAAGTGGCTGCAATGTCATAAGGGACAGTAGGGAGGAACTTGGAACCCTCTGTGTGAGACACTTGCACTACCCAGTAAGTGGTATAGTATTATTTGAAGGTGAACTTAGATTAATTAAAATGCATACTAGAAACTCTAGGGCACAAAGAATTATAATAGATATGTTAAGAGATGAGAGAAAGGATATCGTATAAAATGCTATTAAAACCAGAGGGGGAAAGAAAAAACAAAACAAAACAAAAAATGCAATGAATAGAAATTTGTTGCAAATATGGTAATATTAATCTAACTATACATATATCAATAAATCAATTTAAATATAAACCAAATGGCAGAGTTTGTCATAGTAAATTTTTTTAATTATGCAAATACATGTTGTATACAAGAAACTCATTCTACAGGGATGGGTAAAAGTAGATTTACAGTTGTTCATATAAAAATAGTACAATAATTAACAAATAATAATATATATGATAAACTCTGTTTCATGTACTCACAACTATAAACCTACCTTTGCCTGTCCTCATATATAATATAAAGATGCAGAAACATGCCATGCTAAAACTAATCGAAAGAAAGCTGTAGTGACTATTTTAATTTCAGAAAAAAGAAGACTTCAAAACAAAAAACTATCAGGGATAAAGAGAGACATTACATAATGATAAGGGAGTGAAGTCTCCTAGAAGACATACAATCCTAATATATACTTAACAGAGAAGTTTAAAGATAAGGCAGCCCTGACTGGTGGCTCAGTGGATTGGTACCAGCCTGCGAACCCAAAGGTCGCTGGTTCAATTCCTAGTTAGGGCACATAACCCAGGTTGCAAGCCAAGTCTCCAGCCAGGTCCGTAACTGGATACAGGTGAAAGGCCAACCATACATTGATGTTTCCATCCCTCTCTTTCTCCCTCCCTTACTCACTCTCTAAAAATAAAGAAATAAAATCTTTAAAAAAAATGAATTTAAAGGTAAGGCAAAAATTGATAGAACTGAACAAAGAAATAGAAAAATTACATTTTTAGAGTTAGAAAATATTCACCACCTATCTTTTAGTAATTAATACATCCAGCCAGAAAATCAGTAAAGATGTAGTTGACTTAAATAGCACTATAAATCAATTTATCTAGTTGACATTTACAAACCACTCCATCAACAACTGCAGAACATACATGTTCTAAAACCTACATGAAACTTTTACCAAAACAGTCCACATTCTGGGCCAGAAGAAAACACCTCACCAAATTTTAAAAAATAGAAATCATAAAACACATATAGTCAGGCCAAATTGCTAACACCAATAGAGCTAGATAATCCCCATATATTAGAAAAGTAAACACATTTTCAAATAATCCATTGGTCAGAGAAGAAAACTCATGAAAATTTAAAATATTATGAATTAAACAAAATGAGAATACAACTTATCAAAATCTGTAGAGTATCCCAAAGGTCATGCTTAGATGGAAATTTGTGTAACATCAAATGTGTACATTAGAAAAGAAGAAACATCTAAAATGACAATTAAAGAGTAAACTTTAATGTATGAATTTTTTTAATCATTTAAGAGGTTGAAAGAATCCTAGGATGGAATATAGGATGTGAAAAAAGAATCTAAGTGTATTCCAAATGCATGCAACAATGTCCCTGAAGGTGGTTGGGGGCAGTGCACATTTAAGTAACTTTGGGAATGAGTGGAATCTGTAATACTAAAAGCAAAAGAACTGTGCGTGAGTACTGCACTCTAGCTGAAGAAAGTATTTTCCATCAGATTACATATTAATAATTCTGACACTACTATACATATAGTATACTGGAAGTGAAAAATTAAGGAAATGGGAGGCAGATGGTGGGAGCCAGGTTTCTCATTGTTGGAATGGGTATTTACAGGTAAGAAAGGGGAGGGGGCCAAATTAATCCATGTGTTAATGGCTTCGAGATGGACTTCAATATGAATTGATTTAACTTATAATATCTTTATTTTGGCTTATTAAACAGAGAGATGATTGCATATACAAATGTTTATGGATACTTTTATGCACACCTGGTTGGTTGTATTCACACATATCTTTTCTTGCACTGTGAATTGACAAGGTCTGGAAGCAAGGATTTCTCAATAGAAACTAACACATCTAATGTCCAATGTTGATTTCTAACACCATTCTTGAATAAAAGGAACAGGGTCCCTGTAGAAATGGTTGAATCTAGAACTGAAGTAGAAAATACACAAGATGAACCTAGAGTACCTTGTAGTGCCAGAAAGTAAGGTAGTACTAAAATGAATCAATGAATGAATAGCAAAGTTGGTAGTATGTCAAAGTGACACAAGAGCCAACTGAAAGAGTTCTCCATGGTTAAGCAACAAAATGGATAAAATAATATTAAATGATAGCCCCAAGTATAAAAGAAGTATTCATACAGTCATACTAATACAAATAAAGGATTTAACAGAGCAATAAATGGAAAAGAGACAAATACTCTAATGTTAAAGAATTTCACATAATATATGCATATACTTCACCCTCAAGGAAGGGTCACATAACTCTCCCTAGGTGTGTGCTGTGTGTGCTGCACATAAGTACAGTACAGAACAAGGAGAGGGGACCTGATAAAAGCAACCCTAGCCAAGTGATCAAGATCAACCATTGATAAGTGATGATGATATTAGGTGTCCTTAATGTGATATGATAGAAATGGTACTCTTTGCTCTGCTTCCACAAACCTATAACTCCAGTCTAATTACAAGAAAAAAACATTAGATAAGTTGTAATTGAGCACATTCTCCAAAATAACTGCATTGAGCTCAAAAGCATCAAGGTAACAAAAAAGAAAAATCACAGAAACTTATGTCAAATCAAAAACTGCACCAACCAAAATTAAACAGTCAAGAAAGACTTTATTCAAGCCTATTGTAATAGAGGAGAAAGATTGAACTCAACTCCATTAAAACGAAGGACAGGAGGGTTTTTAAGGGCTGGGATGAGTGGGAAAGTACTGAAGGACATTAGAGAAGAGGTTGAGCAGCAAAATGTGGCAAGCGCATTGAATTATTTCTGAATTTGCAAGTGCTTTTCTCCATGACTAGGCCATCTGTGTTTGTTAATTGACTCCTATGAAATTAGGCTCCTACCCTGCAATAGATACCAGGAGATAGGGGTGCTATCTCTTTCAATGTTTATATTTCAAAGAGATGGTTCCCAGGTCCTTGAAAAAGACGTTACTGAGTTGTAAAAATGGAAAGAGGCTGGGGGAAAATTTACATACATGTCAAAAGGCAGATAAATATTTTAATTTACAATTGCATGTTTTCTAAGAAAGGGGTTATCAAGGGCTTCCCATCAGGAAGAAACTTTGTTCAGTGAAGCTGAGGAGAATGTTAAGACCACCTAGCTCACCATCAAAGCCATGAGGAGGCTAAAAAGTCATGACAACTACATTTAACGTGGTAGTCTGAATATCACATTACATTTCTAGAACAGAATACAGACTTTCAGCAAAAACTAAGGAAATTTGAATAAATCATGGACTTTACTTCATAATAATATGCCAATATTGGTTCTTTAATTATGGCAAATATACCAAAGTAACACATGAGTAGGGGTTTATTTGAACTCCATCTACTGTCTTCCCTTTTTCTATAATTCTGAGGCCATTCTAAAATTAAAAGTTTATTTGAAGTAGTAAAAGCTATCTATTGTTTTCAGCCTCTGAAGCTGAGTTTCTTGTTCTTTAAAGAACACACTTGTTTCAGGGCAGCTACCTTATGGGAGTCCCAGAATACAATAACCCGAGTCCTTGCCATGTATGTGACAGGCAGTTGAATAATTGTTTTACCCTGGAAAGAAAAACTTGTTCAAAGGACAAAGATTCTATGTGAAGAGTAGTTGCGGTCTCTCTTAAAGTACACAATAAAACATATACTTCATTCTAGTAAGAATGTAGGTAAATGTTTGGTTTGTGAAACATTGGATTGGCACAACAGAGTTTTATTATCCATTCACTGCTTCCACCTTCCACCCTACCTTAAGGGCAGACATCTAGTGACCCACACCACACTCCGACCACTCCCACTGTGCAGATGCTAAGATGATACTGGCATCCTAAGCTTCAGAGAAGCCAAGCTGAAGGTTTGGAGGCTGGGTGAAAATAGACCCCAAGCAATCGAAATGATGTCGGGTTATGTGACTAGTTGCCAGGTGTTGATAGGCTAGAATAAAGCTCAAGAACAACAGAGTATATACAAACAATAACTATGTCTGGAAACAAATACACTAATAGATATTTGCATAAAGTGCCTGCAAGATTGAGTATGGCTGAACTAGGCTGGGCTGGACTGAGTAAGGCTGACCTGGACTGCCTCTAAGCATCTGATTTAGTAACTTACTAATCATTGGAAAAGGTTAAAAGAGACAGACTACATTAGCTAAATTATTCACAGGGGATTTTTTCCCCCTAAGGAACAGCACATCTTTTTGAACTTCTCTTACAAGAAATGATATGCACATAAACTATAATATTTTAAAAGAATTATTGTATTGCAGTCATGTGCCATGGTTACTTTGCTAACAATGTAGCATGCAACCTTGACACCTTTAACTGAAAGCAGCTTGGTTGATGTTAATTACAAAGTGTTAGCAAGTTAAATTTTGCCAATATCAGGAATATATTTTCATATTGTTAATGGATTTTAAAAATGCACAAGGACATAACACAATCTATAAAGAAATTAATATTTTTTGGCTCTCCTATAGAATTCTGATACTACTTGGTCATAATTTACAGCATTTATAGCATTTTTATTGTGGGTTTTGTTTTCTTTTGTTTAATACTATTTGTTTGCCTACTGTTTAAATAAACTATTAATTTCAAGGAGCAGGGCCAGTGTCTTAGTCATAAAACTGATAGCCAAAATATAGCAAGGAAAAAATCAGAAAGAAATTGCTCTAAATCAATTTTTTTTTACTTAATATTTCTTGGAATCTCAACTCCTTTTCCTCTTTTTATATCTTATCCCTCAAGCCCTCTCCTTTCTACAAATTTGTGCCAAATAAAAAATATAACCCAATGAGTTTGATAACTTTTTAAATTCAACTTGATTTACATTCTGACTTTCCTTTCAGATTCCTGCAGATATTTAAAGGTAATTCATCATTTACTATTTATTAATACCCCCTAGTGTACATACAAGTGATTAACATTAATTAAAATGTATAACACTTCAAAAAGTCCATTAACTTTTTGCAGAGATCTTTCATCTACCACTAAATAATCCACCACTTAATTATTTTATAAGGACCCCAAAAGATATCAGCCATGTAAAGAAGAGTTTTATAAAGATCCAAAAAAATAAATAAATCTCATTAAAACAATAAAATTACTGTTCTGTATGTCCTATTTATAATTTATTCTTCCAGGAATGTGTACATATGTGTGTGTGTGTGTGTGTGTGTGTGTGTGTGTGTGTATTTGGAGATCTAAATGCCTAATGTTCACACCCCAAATTTTCATGTTACTCAGAATTCATCATTTTGACTGGCACTATGAGATTTACTGTCAGAAGAACATTGGACAAACAAGGCTTTATATGACTGATTATAATTAATGTGGTTTGTACCCTGTTCACCTTGTTCATTGAATTTCTTTACTTTTACCAAATGCCTACTTTTTTTCAGGCCCTCTTTGCCAGAGCTAGCTGGCCCCTAATTGCTTTGTGAGCCTTTAACTTCAGGTCTAGAAAATTACTGGAAGCCCCTTAAGGCGCAAAGGCTCCCAGGAACTTGTGAAACAGGACGTGCCAGACCACAGCAACAGGACCCTGCACCCAGAGATAACATGGAGACAAGCTGCAGTCTATGCAAGACCAACTGAAACATCCTGCTCCACCCCCCACCCCCAATCACCTAATAAAAGCTCAAAGCCCCACCCCTCAGGGCTGGTGCACACAGCTGCACCAGCCCTTTCCCTCTCTTGGGAAAGTAAAAGAAAAAACTTTGCTACCTGCACTTTCTTCTCTTTGTGAATTCTTTCCCAGCCCACGTCAATGACCACCCTAACACCTGCTCACCCAGCACTGGTAGAGAAACCATGGTGAGGAAGTACAAATTCTTTCCATTTAAAATGCCTCAGTCCAGGATTTGGATTGGAATGAAATATTATCTAGCATAATCAATAGCCATTCCCCTCCTCCTCCAGTTTTCTACCCTATTAGATATATATTAATGGCAGGAGAGAAAAAAATTGGCTTGAACCATGGCAAAAGAGATAACTGTGTATCCTGACAGGCTCCCAACACAAAGAAGGAGGAAGCTGAACTCTTGAATTGAGGGAACCTAGAGTTCAGAAAATCAACTATAAGGGAAACCCAGTGCTTTCCTTCCATTTTGACCTTTGATAGGACGACAGTCTCCTGAGAGTCTCTCCACTGCACATACAGAGAATGTAAGAGCGAGCTCCCTAGGGTTCCATCCTGCCTCTTCCACGTGACACTGAGAAGTGACACTGAGGGCTTGCAAAAGCAAATCTCATAATTGGGACAAAGGTACATTGCAATGGAACTTGATGTATTTGATGTAGGTTGCTGGTGTGAGCATCAAGTCAGGGTGCAGAACCCCATGTTAATTAGTAGAAAGAAAAGAAAAAGAGGAAATGATTGCTATCCCAGTGAATGACCAGAGTGGAAAAAAGGTCCCAATGGACTGGATGCCTTCTCCTCACCCACCCACAACACACCATTGCATGGCAGAGCACCTGGTGTTCAGAACCACTTTTGAAGATGAGTTGTTTGCGGAGGAGAGATTTCCATTGTCTAAGTTTAATTTGAAGTTCCTAATGCTTTTGAAATGTTTGAAATTCCTCAGGAGATTATAGACCAAGTGTTCTTCCATCAGAGGGAATGAGAACCTGCAGTAGCATTGAATTAATGCATATTAAAATAAAAAACAATAAAATCATGCTTCTGAGCATAAGGTCTGTCCGGAAAAAAGTCCAGCCATTGTAATATAATGAGAAGAGCTTGCACAATATCAATGTAACCTGGCAGCCCAGGAGAGTGGACTGGAATCTGCATGTGTGAACAATGACATCTTCACTGTACTAGTCGGTGGGAGCAATAGACACCAATGAGTGAGCACATGTACTATGTGGCTGTTGCATTTAAAATGCCTAAATAGAGCAACAAATCTGCATCAAATTTTGCATTAAATTTGAACGTTCCTCCAAGGAAACTATTTAGATGATTCAGAAGGCTCCAGCTGTGGGCAACTGGTGATTGGCAACTTGATCACAAAGTGCCTGGTCATGCATCATGGCTTGTGCTGAATTTTTTGATGAACCATCTAATCACTTAGGTGACTCAGCTCTCCCACAGCCCAGATTTTATGCCCTGCAACTTCTGTCTTTTCTCCAAGCTAAAATCACCTTTGAATGGGAAGAGATTTCAGACTGTCAATGAGATTCAGGAAAATACAACAGGGCAGCTTATGGTGACTGGGAGAACTGTGAGGTCCCAAGGTGCTTAGAAGGGGACTGAGGGGTCATTGTCCTATGTACAATGTTTCTTATATCTTGTATCTTCTTCAATAAATGCCTCTATTTTTCATATTACATGGCTGGATAACTTCTCAACAGCCCTCACATGTTGTGACTACTATAGCCCAAAATTTATATAATAATAATAATAATAAATTTTATTCATTAGAGACACAAAACCTTTTAACTATTTCAAAGCAGAGTTCTCTCTCTCTGTTTGTCTCCCTTTCTATCTCTCCGTGCATATATATATATATTCATATATATGTATATATATATACATGTATGCATATATACATACATACACGTACATTCTTTTTCTCCTGACAACAAGGCAAGGTAATTAAGGACAAAAGTGTTAAACTATGCCCTAGAGTATAATGTAGGGCTAACAAGTGATTTCCCTAAGGTCACAATGGTCATCATTGGGGTGTTACAGACCTAAAACTTTGATCTTTGATTACAAGGCTCATTCTCTTAATGCTTTACCAAAATGTCACCTGCATTTGAAAGTTTGAAAAATTACTGGGAAAATTGTAAAATAAATTGAGATATATGCCATCCCAAGCAGTAAATTATGCTGCTGACCAGCTCTAAGGGGAGATGTCCTGGACACAACTGTTCCAGGGCAGGCTGGATCTGATTAATCACTGCTCAATTAGGCATTTAGATCCACTCACTCATGGAAAGCCACAAAGCAGACGTAATATTTTACTCCTCTGGGTTCCCAAGGACAAAGGAGTGCACAGAAGAATTAAACAAACACACAATAAATTACACATTTTAAATAATATATTGTACACACATTAATAGAGAAGAGTTAGCAAAAATTATATGATGCAACAATACTAAACATTTATTACTACAAACTCTAGTTTTAGCTATGTAACCAATAGGCATTAAAATTGTCTACAATTGCTGCTATTCAAGAAGCCCAGCAATTTCTCAAATGTCACAATAGTTTGAAGGTTAATGACTCTAGTTACACAATTGTCAGAGTCAAATCGAGTTCTATCAAGGTAAAATCCACTCAATCACCCCAAAGACCAACTATGTTTCTCCCAAGTATAAGTAATAATAAGCATTTTCTTCTGGGATTCGGCAATAAGTATTTTCTTCTGGGAGTTGGTAAGAAATAATTCAACCTCCAAAAAGAAGTAAAATTAGTTTGATCATAAAACTCATTCTGAATGCCTTTCAAGGAAGCAACTGATTTTTTCATAATAGGTTAAAAAGTCTGTTTTATAAGTTGGAGAATCCCTGAAAATGAGGAAATGATGAAATCCAAGAAAGCTTCAAGAATCAGTATTCAAGAGTATTTAGGGTCTGTGGGTTAAATTTCTCTTACTAGTTTGTTGTTGAAAAGCTCTGCGATGTTTGACTCTGTTACTCTCTTATTTATACTTGGAAGCCTAAGTCCCACTTTTAATTAATATCCTTTTTCTTTCTATATATTAATGCATTCATTCAGGCTACTATCAAGTTTTATGGCCTTGAGGATTTTTATGCTTATATATTCTCGTCTATCCTGTATTACTTTTCCAAATGAACTCTTAGAAAGCAAATGCATTTATCTTATTTTAAACATCTTAGAAGCATCTCATTGAAACCCCCATACATTGACCACAGTACTAAAAAGCTAGTCAAAATTCTGGTACTGGACATAAGAGGCCATCAAGTACCTGAAGAAGGAAGAGGATAATAATAAGATGCATTAATAATAAAAATGATGATAGTAACAATATTACCACACATATGTTGACTTCTTAATAATTGACTAAAAATGTTCACATATTATCATCCTATTTAGGAAGAATAAAATATAGCCTTAATCTAATAACTACTTAGGACATTCTTGTACCTCAAAACAGTATATTCTGGCTAATGGGAGAGAGAACACAACAGAAGACACAAATCTTTTAACATGCTAAACACCACCCTGACCTTCAATCCAAGGAAAGTGAAAAGCACTAACCTAAAAACCTAAGCTCATCTAGGGGACAAGACATAGGAACCATACTGTTTTCCAGTAATGTTTTAGGTAAACCTAGAGGAGGAGAGCAGTAGAAGAGTTGAGATAGGGATTGAAAACATAGAAAATGTGAAATAATTCCTTCTCCCTTCCCTACTCCTGAAATTTTCAAACAGATGTGAGCATCCTGACTGCTCCACTGGCCCTTTTACCTCTTCATCATCATAGCCAATGGTGGGCAGCACACGGCTCTCTGAAGGTCCAGGACAGACACCTGCCTCAGCCCTTGGGGAAATTCATGTTCAGTAGAAGCAGTCAGATTATGGATCAACTTTGAAAGCTGAGCATTCACTGAGAATTAAATGTAGGGTGTGAAAGAAAGATAAGTGTTTAGGGTAAACTCAAGTTAAGGGCCTAAACAAGAAAGCCAACAATAGAAATTGTAAAAATGGGAGGAATAGACATTCATCCTTCTCTTAACATCTAGGCTCACACTTAAATGACACGGGGAGCCAGGCAAGCCCGATGGTGGCAGGAGGAGAAAGCAGGGGGACGACAATGCCAGGAAGAGAGGGCAGCCTGGGTTTTTTGTGATGGTGTTGAATGCCTGAATCAATCCTCACATAATCCTTGTTTGTTCATTGGATTTTTTTTTTTCCATATTAAAGTTCACAAGGCACCAATGACTTGAAGACAGAACTCAGATCAAGGGAAGCACTGATCGCCTTTCAAGACAGCTATGCATTTGTTTATAAGCCAAGAAGTTAGAAAAAAGGAATAAATCATTTAAGCGAGGCTCTGAGATTGAACAATAAAAAAAAAAAAAAACTGAGTGAAAATGTTTAAACATTCTGACAATTAGTGATCAAAAATAGAAACAAAATAACAGATGCACTTGTTTTTTTGGTCTCTAATACTGTGCTTCTATTATTTGTATGGTAAAGGGGGCCCCTTATCTTGAAATCAAAACTAAAAATAGGGAAAATAAGGTATTTTAAGCCTTTTAACCTAATCTTAAACAACTGAGACTTTTTCTCACCATTGTTCTTTTGAAGCATTATAATTTAATAAATCTAGAATAGTTAGATTCTGAAGTCCATAGGGGAGCAAAAGAGAAATATATCCTGTTATTATTTTCCTACCTTCCAGAAATTACACCTGTACCTGTTACTTAAGAGTCTCTGAATGAATAACAGCAAAAAAGTGACTCCATAAAATTAGTAAAACATATGCTGCTTAATTCCTGTCAGAGGCACCATCAAAAAAGAAATATATTACCATTCAATGAAGTTTCAACTGCCAGCTACCAAGATGACCAAGATAAATAGCCACCGTCATCTTAATCTTCAAAAGGTACTTGTTCCTACTGTCATGAAAAATTCCGTCTCTCCTGTGATGGAGTTTACCCTGTAAATTAAATCTCTCAAGTAATGGAAGAAATAACCCATGACACTAGTGAGGGAAATTAAATTAGAGTCACTAATAGCAGGTCAGCACAGTCTGAGCAGAGGTAATGGAAGTGACCACATGAATGATAAGCAGGTCTTCAGGAGGCTGTGACAAGTGCTTCCTGGAGAGTGTGACGAGCATTCATCTAGGTGGCAAGCAATTCACAGTCAAGACACTAACATGTTTATAGTGCAACTCAACCCCCATCTGTGCCAGAGCACGTCAGCCTTCCTGAGGGGGATGCTGTAATGTCCTCGTGAAGGCCATTAGGAAGTTTTAAAAACAGGCTCCCTGTTTTCCAAGGTAAATCCATTTCTCATCACCCAGGAACATTCACGGCCAGAGCAGATGACCTTTAGAAACAATACAATCCCAGAACTATCCTCAAATGACTTTATTTTCTAGTGTTAAAGGTAAACAACAGCAAAATACTTCTACAGTTCAACAATCAGAGGGCGGCTAAAACAAATGAAGTTATTTTAGTTTAGCTGTTAAGGCTTGGGGAACATGGGAACACCAATGACAAAATAACCTATTATGTGGGACAGTGAAAACGGTGCTCTGCACTTTATAGGTAGCCCTTCTAGACCTCAGCTGTGATTTACTTTCTAACACCCAATCCAGTTCACTGAACTTCTGATATAAACATAATAATCAAGTAAATAATGCAGCTGCTGACAATGGGGACAAGATGGGTACTGGAAGGGGAGGAGAGGGCAGTGGGGTGACTTCTAGGAAATCACTGATGCCTGATGGCCACAATTTAACCTATCGCATTAAATTATTTCACTAAGACCTCAGATTATAAATAAGAGGATTAGGCGAATGACTATTTTTTAAATAGGGGAATGTCTATATTGCCTGAAATATTGTTTGGAGTATTACACACTGAAATGTGTCCTTAAATTATTACATATCTGAAATGGCAATGGTATATGTGTTATAGTGCAATGCTTTTCCTAAGTGTATGTCCTTGAAGTTGCTGATTTACAAAGAGAAATCACCTTTGCAAGCCTTCTATTCCATTTGCTTTAGTAAGATATTAATTAGGCATTGTTTTAATATTCAGTAATGTTTTATTTGCATTAAAAATATAAAATAAAAAGCAGTAAGACAGTCATTCATACTGTTAACTACCTGCTTTTATGGATGTGTGCTTCTGGATATATAAAGAAATACAAAATTATATTTAGTTTTATTTTTAATAAATCTCTTTGTACAATTAATGAAAAAAGCATAAAATTTGGATTTTGATAAGCATTAGGCCTCACAGGCACGTGAAGTCAAGTCAAAGCCACAGCACTTGAGTCAGAGAAAAGAGAATAACTAGAAAGCTGAAACTGTAATAGACTAGAGAGCTGAATACGGTATCATTTGGAAAACACATGGTCTGCACTTTATTTAAATTTAGTAGATCAGGTATGTGAGCTTCAGGGAACACGGTGAATCAATGGCTAAACAATACATCAGGGGATGCTTTCTGAGGCTCACCCTCTGCTAATTTCTCATCTTACCAGGTCAAATTATTTATTCCTCTGGATATATTTTCTCATCTGTAAAATAAAATTATAAAAATAAAAAATGCTTAAAAGGCTTAGAAATAAAATTTTACATGGGTTTTATTGGGTCTACTAAATAAAACTCATTAATTTCATAGCTGGCACCACCATTAGTAATGAGCAAAGTGGAATTTTGAATTTAAGTGCTGTGAATTATGGATGTGCCCATATTCAGTTCCAAACATGTAACATAGTAATTAAAAGTTTCCCAAAATCTAACTGATGAATTCTTATGCTTAATCAAATGGAAGAAGAAAGGGGTCCCCATTTAGTAAGAAACAACATTGTCTTTTTGAATTATTCATGTTCAATTACTGTCCTATTTTTATCAGACTAGAATTCTGAAAAATGGGGATCTTTCAGATCCTAGTAGCAATTTTCTTAAAATAGCACATCTTGCCTATCATATGGTAAAAATATCTCTAAGTCTCAATTATGAGGCCAAATCAAAACAGAAACTTAGTAAAGAACATAAAATTCAAAAAAAAATAAATTTTTATTTTTTCATAGACAAGCATATAAATATACTTATATATTTTTTTCTTTATTATGACTTTTTGCTTTCTTTATAGGTCTTTCACCTTCAAATGAACTGAGAAAGACTACCTAATTTATCCTAACCAGGTTAATTCTAATAATAAATAAAAATTTTTATTTGGCACCTGTTATAAGTGAGAATCAAGAACAACAATGTACTCAATTTAGTAACATTAGGAAGTTGCTGACAATATGTTAGAATTGAAAAAATACTACTTAAAATGTTAATATTAAATTTTGCTTTAAACTAAATTTTAGTCTTAGTTTTAGTTTTGCTTTAAAAATGTTATACAATGTAAATATATAAGTCTTAGATAAAGTTGTAGATATTTATATATGGAGATAGATAGATATAGATATGGAAATATTTGGCTCAACATGCAACACACACAAACACATATATGTACATGCCCTCTGTCAAAATATAGTCGGATTATGGGTAATTTTCTTTTTCTCTAATTATTTTGAATTTAAAATTTTTCTTCTATAATTACATATGGTATTTATAATCAGAAAATAAATGAAAATCTACAATCACCCATAGAAAAGAGGTATGCTAATAATATATTCTGATATATTGTTGTATTGATCATTTTTGCTAGGCAATCTAAGGTAAAAAGAATCTCTCAAGTTAATACTATTTAATATAAACACAGGCCAAAGTTATTAAAAAATACAAAATTAACATTATTTTGCATTATTATATTAAGTAACAAAGTTTTAGTTAACCTTTTATTTAATCCACCAACTGTGAAACATTTTATGCAAAAAAGTATAATCTTTTTATGATATTAAGGCAAGTAAAACAACTTGAAATTCCCCATATGAATTAGGTAAAACTTAATTGGTTATCAGCTACAGCAATTGACAGATTGGCCAATACAGTACATACAGGGCCCAGTCTGGAATATAAATGAGTGAGGGAAGAAGCTGGGCAAGTATTGAACAGTAGGGAGTGGTAGAAATTGGACCAGAAACTACTCTTCTTAGTGATTGTCACCATGGGGCAGACATTCAATTTTTTAAGCGAAGGAAAAAATGTGGATTTTCAGTTGCAAGCTAAACATTTTTAAAACATTGTGTAAGTCAAGCAAAACAAGTATGCTGACTCTATAACTTATTGCACACTTATTGTGATAGACTTGAATATTTCATATATAGTTTATTCCTAAACAATTATGTTTGTAGCTATATGAAATGTTGGCCCATTTTCATAAACCCTATCACCTGCTTGATAAAGACCAATTATTCATATGGTTAAATTATAGTTATAAAATAATTTGATATTTAACAGTATGTGAATTGCTGTTATTTATTGAAGCTCAAGATTAATTTCACAAATCAGAAGGGATAGATAAATCTCTAGGAGAATCTTCCTCAGTGATTCCCAGAAAGGTATATATGAATACTTCTTTTAAGAATGTTTAAAAGAATTTGTTCAACCTAATTCAATCTTATCAGTATTATCTTCTTTTATCCTAGTCATTTAAAATAAGTCATTACTATTTAGTCATTCATTTTTATTTAAAATGTTACAGAAAATGAATTAACACAGTATTCCTCTAAGCCTCAAAGACTTATCCTAATACATACATGCATTTAGGTAATGCACCATTAAGGAAAAGATCATCACCTTTTAAAAATCTAATAAACAGCAACCTCTATGTCACATGGAACAGTCAGACCATCTATCTGACATTACCTTTTGTTGGTTAATCATATAATATCTGTCTTTTCTCTAATTTAATTAAAATGCACAGATCTACTGCCAATACTAAAAAAATTATGCCAGTTTATAGCTATAGGCTTAGCTGTAAGATTCATACACTCTCAGGAAATTGAGTCTGCTTGACTATGTAACCTGCTCTATTAACATTAATTCAACATATTCATATGTAGTATCTATTATGAGCTAACCCATGTTCCAGGCACAGTAGATAAATTGAAGGACCTCATGGTTCTGGCAAAATGAGGCAGACAATTAAAAATAAACAAGAAAATATCAGAGAATAATACAAAATGTCTATAAACAATGAGAGTAATGTGATAGACTGATAGGAGTCACTTTATATTGATTGGTTGGGAAGACCTCTCCCAGAGCATTGAATGTAAAAGTTGAATTAAAAAAACAAAAACATGACAAGATCAGGAGAAAGAGAAGTTGAGGAGAAAGAGAATTCCAGGATCAGAGAAGAGACCAAAGTGGTTAGAGAAAATGAGCAAGAGGGAAAGTATTGAAAACTGAAATTCATGTCTCATCCACAGGCAGGGCTCAGTTTCTCTAGGGCTTTGTAGGGTGTGGGAGGACCTAGAGTTTGCTCTAAATGAAGGTGGGAAGTTACATAATCTGACATCTATTTTATTTTTTTAATGGTAAGTGGAATTTATTTCTGTACATTTAGAGAAAAACAAAGAAGGTTCTACTGGAGATGCTGTTTATGCAGACCTTGAACTCCAAAATAAAATAATTTTAAAATACCTAGCCATACACATTAATGAAGGAATCAGTCCTTGCATGTGAGTTTGCCAGACTAGATCTACAATACCTGAAAGTCTTCCCAAGCGAGTTGGAACCTGCTTTGAAAATTGCTGCATAAATGGAGCCAAACGTGGAAAACAGCAGCAGCACCAGGACATGGGCCAGCTCTGGTGTGGGAAAAAGCGGTTCATCTATACTAATGGAATACTATGCAGCAGAAAAAAAGAAGGAATTCCTATCCTTTGCAACAGCATAGATAGATAGAACCGGAAACTATTATGCTAAGTGAAATAAGCCAGTCGGTGCAAGACAAATACCATATAAGGTCTGTTTTTAAAAAGATTCCTCTGATGACTCTGCAGAGAAGGAACTATAGGGAGACAGAAATGCAGTGGAGGTAAGTATTGCAAGGGAGGGTAATGAGGGGTTGGTCCATGTTGTGGTGGAAGTAGAAGGGATATATTTTTACAGGTAGAATCAATTTTACTTCCTAATAATTTTGACTTGGGAAAATGAGGAATAGAGAGAAACTACAGACTCTTCATAGATTTGGGACTTGATAATTTGAGTAATACTTGCTATTTACTAAGATGGAAAAATGGGGCAAGGGACAAGTCTGAGTTATGGGAAGGAAACTCTGTTTGAGAAAAAGTTAGTTTCAGTGTATTTTAGACACTCTATGAACAGCAGGGAGTTAGGTACCTAACTGGAGCTGGAGAAAAATGTGAAGATGTATTAACATGGAAGTCATCAGCATAAGGATAGTATTTAAAGTAACAGACCAGAAGGACAACACCTAGAGAGAACGTGTAGTCCAAAAGAAAGGGAAAAAAGCACCCAAGACCAAACCCTGTGTCATTTCAACCTCAGACGTCAGAGAGTAGGAGCCAGCAAAGGAGTCAGAGAAGAAACATCCAGTGAAATGGATGTAAAAATAAAAACAGAAGTCATGGGAAGAAGTTCCCAGAAGAAGGAAGTGGTTAACTCTGCTGAATGCTACTGAGGTCAAACAAGATACACACAGAGAGAAATTGGTCTTTGGGTTTGGCAACACGGTGATCAATCACAGGGGAACACCTGACATGGAGCAATAGCTCGAACAGATTGAAGAGCCGACAGGAGGTGATTTGTCAGAGGTAGTGAGTATAAACAACTCTGTCAAGAAGTTTTCCTTACAGACAAGCATAGAAATGGGACAGTAGAAGCAAAAAAAAAATTGTTTTGCTTATTTTTTTCAGTGTATACCATACTGTGTGTTAACCAGTGACTAATATGCATTCAAGTTGCCCTCAGCTTGATTACACTTCAGACATACTTCTTCCTGATAGGCCCTTGACCTCCCTTTTCTTAGAGCCTTTTCTTTAGAAAATATGTCATTAAAAATTCTTCATCTGAGATAGAAATCTTTTTTAAAGGCTTCTTGTGGGTTTTGTCACACAAGACTGTCTTCCTCCAGGCCTGGTACCATCCCTCTGAACTGTCATTAAGTAAGGGTGTCCCTGTCTCTAGTTTGTGGACAGGTAATAGCTAACTTCGCCTTGCTCCAGGTTGCAAAACCACCACTTGTCATAAAGAGGCAGGAAGTTTATTAGCACACACAGGTGGCTGATGGCCTCCTCCTAACATCCTCTAGTACTTTCCCCCGAACTCACCCCAGCTTTAAAGCCCTGATGCTCTTTTTCAATGGAGGCACATTATAGCCTTGCATCCACATTGCTGTAGCATTGAATAAATTCCTCTTCCCTTGTTTAACTTTGTCCAGTGCAATTTTTGCTGTGACACTGACTGGTGTCACTCTCCACTTCCTCCACCTACTCAGTGTGCTCTCTTACCTGCTTTCTTTGAGTAGTCCCAGTGAGGAACATGGGACTACTTCTCCAGAGGGAAGGGGAGGAGAAATGAAAAAGGATTTTTATCAACCTATCCTGACCCCCTACCCTAGTTAGTTACCAAGGATTGGCTGTGTCCCATCCCTTAAACAGGGGATAGGTCTGCTGTCAGGCAGATTTCTCCACACAGTTTCCTCTAACTCCAGCCGGTAATCGCTTATTCCCTTTACTTTTCAGGTTAGGGACCAAAAGAAGTGGATGTTGGGAGTTGGGTAACCTTACTTCATTGGCACCACATTGCCTCTCAGGTGTTTTTCCTACACCCTATCTATAAATGTATAAATAGTCTCTCTATTCATATTTCCTCATATTAGCCAATTAAAATGTGCCATCTGCTTCTTGCATAGATATTAGCTAATACATAAGTTGTGAGGAATCACCTAGTAATTTATGACACTGAACAACTACAAGGCAATTATAGAAGCAAAATCCTTGAAAAGATGCTATAAAATGGAAGACAGAATAGAAATAGAAGGATGGGCCTTTGATAGGAGTATTATGAGGAGAAATGGCAGTAGGTTCCAATAAAGGCTGGAATTAAGATCTGGAGTAGGAAGGCAGGGAAGTTCAAGTCTGTAGATGTGTGAGGCGAGTTTGTAAACTATGAGGTATGCTAATGATATGGGAGCTTTGTAGTCTTTGTGAGGCATAGAAGAACCAAAGCATGTTAAACAAGCAAACTAAAAATGCAGGTAAATATTCAATTCCCTTTCATAATTATATTCATGAATTTGATGGAAAACAAGCAACAGAATTGATAGTTCTTTCTCCTGGGTGCAGATTAGTTTGGCTTAATTAAGCTCAAAGTTTGACTAAATTCATCTAATAGCAGAAAAGAGAGACATGAGAGTTAAGCTATTTTCAAGGGATTGAAAATATACCATGGAATCTGACCTGGACGCACTGGAAAGTGAGGACCTCGTTGCCTACAAAAACATCATATACAAGCTGTGGATGCTTGCAGTGGGATAAAGAAAGAAATAATAAAAGTCTACCCAAGAAAACAAATACTTAACATGGCTCTTCTTGTGTCAAAATAAAAAAAAAGAACAAGCTCACTTTCTTTTTTAGCATAGGAAAAAAAAAAAAAAGATAACCCCCAATGTACTTACTGATTCTCTATCTTTGAATAGAAATATGCTAATAAGCAGGAAAGCAAGGTTCAAATGACTAAAAGAAAAAGAATATTCATTTTTCAGTTTTCTGGTTTTATCCATCTCCAAAGAAACTGATGAGTGAATGGGCCTGAGGCTACTGAAGACAGAGTCCCAGTAAATTCAGCCAAGATGCTCTGAAGCCTGATTACAACACAACTGCTCCAAGCCTGCTGTGTTGGAAGGGCCAGCTAGAGGGATGAGAAGTGTTAGGCATAATTACACCTTTAAAAAGCATGACCTAAAACAAATATTTAATTTTTAATATATAAATGTGTAAATTATATGTATTTTATATACATATGTATACATGTGCATATTTCCATACACAGAGATATATGCACACATTATACATATGTGTATATATATATATATATATATATATATATATATATATGCACAAGGCATACGACAAAATGAAGAACCCCCAGAGCCAAGGCTTTGGGGGTTTTTTGCAGCCTTGACAAACCATGTTCAGTACATAGTGCCTGGATGTAGTAAACAACACCTAAGTGGGCCCCAGGTTCCCTCTACCAGCTGGACTAAGGTAAAATGTGCAAGTTTACATTCTTTAGGCTTCAATTTCCTAACTTGGACAATAAAAAGCTGGATTAGATTTTTCTTGAATTTACTTCCATATAAATGTTTTAAAATCTCAATATGTAAATCAGTATAAAAATTTAAAACATTGATGTTTATAATGAATGACAATGCTTGGTGCATTAGGGGTGGTTTGGATTCATAGCTAAGGATACAGTCTTGGACCAGACCACCTGGGTTGAAATCCCAGAAACCCCACTTCCTGCTGTGGCTTGGACAAGTTACCTGACCTGTCTAAGCTTCAGTTTCTTCAACTGTAAGGATAGAATAATAAGTACATTACAGAATTATGGTAAGCATTATGTTAATACATATAAAGTACATAAACAAGTGCCTAGCACATAGTAAGCACTTAGAAATATTAGTTATTAATATTACCACTATTAGAAAGTATTGAGTAAAAAGCAGTTATGTATTTTTGAGGAGTAAGTAATTTTTTAAAGATTTTATTCATTATTTCTAGAGAGAAGGGCAGGGAGGGAGGAAGAAAGAGAGAGAAACATCAAGATATGGTTGCCTTTCACCTGCCTCCAGCTACAGACCTGGCTGGAGACCTGGCTTGCAACCTGGTCATGTTCCCTGACTGAGGAGTAAGTATTTATGTGGTAAAAAAAAAAAAAAAAGAAAGAAAGAAAGAAAGAAAGAAATTACTGCTCAGGATGGAAAAACAATACTCTTGGAATGAAATCCAATTTCTACTCTGCACGCACACTGTGTAGTGCTGAAAAATTAACCGAATCCATTTTAGGTTTACTGTGTTCTCTCTAATGGTTGCTCAGGTCTCTTCAGGTCAAGCCTCATTCCAGTCCATTTTGAAATTCCCTTCTTGGATTTCCTCAATTTTAATCTCCTCACCAGCCCTCAGCTGATTCTAACCATTCTAGGAAATTTAAGATAGGGTTGAAATTAAAGTTAGGAGAAGTTTAGCCACTATATCAATTAGAATTTAGTAACCCCAAATCCTTAGGATGGAGTAGGATGATGTTATTCTATGATCCTGGATAGCTAGCTGATAGAAGTTGTTTATTATAGCTAAAAATGCAAGTGTGTTTCAATGCCAAATGTAATCTTACCTGAATTCTAGCAATTGAATCCTGAAATCATACCTTTTTTGGGTATATATGCTTTTCCTCTTTCTTTAAACTAATACATACTACCTAAGAAGTCTGTGATCTATTGAGCTAATAACTTTTATTTCCTCTGTAGCTTTTAAGTACATCCACACTAAAGTAATTAAAAGTAGTTTCATAAGAATCAAACAACAAAATTAGACTGGGCTAGGTAAAGAAAGAACTGATTATACAGGACCTTTTACGTCAAGAATTTGTGTATTTCTCATATTAATGGGACTGTGTTGCTGTGGTTTATATAAAGGAACCAACATAATCAGGTTTTGATTTTATAAAGATCTCCCTGACTCCTCAATTTTGCATTGTTATATGCAACTTTGTATCTATAGATGATTGACTTTCAATCGCTCAAACTAGGTCATAAATGATATTGTCATCCTACCTTCTTCCATATCACTCTTCCTGGTTAACAAGTAATAGAGTACTCAGGGAGCATTAATTTACTGATTTTTCCCACATCTCTTACTACAATATATGCAATACAGCACCAAATAATGAAGAAGTAGAAAAATATGACTCTTTCTCTAAGATAATTTAAATAATTACTGAACATAAGATATTCATTGAACTTCTATCAAAAGATCAAAACCATCCTATAATAAATATAAGTAGAGACATTATTTAAAAAATGAGAAAACTAACATGGGAGCTTCAACTAGAATTCAGAATCAAGAATTTGCGTGTTCCTTCTGTATTTACCAGTATGTATCTTCAGATCCCTTCACAGCTCACAAATATATATAAATGCATTGGCTTGAACTGTATGCATATTAGAGCAAGGAGTTTCTCCCAAAGAAGACAAGTAAATGGGCAATAGTATGACTGACAGAAAATTCATCATCTGTCCATTTTGCCTCCAGGCCTTGGCACTGAGGTCTTACAGCGTTAGTGTAGGGCCATTTACCTATCTATAACAGAAAGTTAGCAGCATTGGGTGAAAGAATAGACAGAAAAGGAAATAGAACTGAATGACAGCTAAAGCCTTGGGAAATTAATATTCACAAAGAGCAAATGAGAAGGAAAAAAGCCATCCAGAAAAGGATAATTTTTTTAAATAAATGTAAGAATGAAAGAGTAAAAGTGTAATATCTAATGGTTTTGCATTTTCTGCTTCCTTTGGGGGCCAATTTTAAATTATAGTTTGGGCAAAATGTATTTGTAACTAACCAGTCATCGATTGCTATCTCAAAGTTAATATAAGGCACTTGGTACAAAATGCTCAAAAGAAAAAATATTTTTTCTCTAATTTACAACACTTGCAGGTGGCTTTTCTCATCTCTATTCTCAAAATCCACCTGGGACTCCATTAATATGAGATCCAGCAATAATGCTTGCTTATCATCACAACTTCTATGCCTAAGAAAAGGAAGTACACACACACGCACACACACACACATATTCTATAAGGAGCATGTGTTTCTAGCCACCCACCTAAAATGTTTTGTTCAATCAGAGTCAGATTTCATTGCTGTGAGCCAAAGTCCCTGGAAGCACTGTTTGAAATGCCAGCATTGGTTTTGAGAAAATCATTCTAGAACAGCCACAATAAATCTAAAATGGTAGCGGCCAGCCTCTTAGACACTGGTCATTTAATCTTTCAGCACGGCATTCTGCTTCTGTAGGATGTCTGTCTCTGTGCCCATTAAGTCCCTGCCTCCATTGAGTCTGCCACTCAGTGTCATTTACAGCCATCATTTGGGGACTTTCCAACCATTACTTTCACTAATCTCAAATATCCTGGGACTTAGTCCAATGTTAAAAAATGTATTGTTTTCTAAAAGAACCTCTTAATGTGTCATCAGAAGACTAATTCCCTCTAAAAGAATAATTATGTAGCCCAGGGGCCCAGAGCAGAGGTTTGATTTCAAATCATAAAGCAAATTTAACTCCCCAAGCATGAAGCTGTGGCTGCTTAAGAACAAAAGCACAATTTTGGATCAGAATCGAGCTGCTAGCCCTTTTGCTTTGAACTACTGACTGATCAGATCTGAATTCCAAGAGACATAACATAGGACTCAGTAAGCAGGGCTTAACTTTCCACCTTCCAGTTCAGAAAAAATAGTAACATTTGGTTTCTAACTTTGATATCTGCAAAGTTATGTTGGTATATCAGGATTTTCATCTTTTATATAAGATTCTGGAAACATTCATCTAGCCAGAAACAGATTCTAGATCTTATGACTATAAATTTGGGAGTCAAAAGCCTCTTCACTGTCATATGCGTGAGTATTCTGGAAAAATATGTATTTGAAGGTCCATAGAGGACCACACATTCCAATCTCCCAGGTCTCTGCACTTTATTAATTATACCTGCTCAGTTATACAGGAGGTATTGAGTGTGCAATAAATTGTGTTTGGTGAAAGGAGGAGTATTTACCTGAATTCTAGAAGAGAAATAATATGTAATTGCTACCTGTCAACCAGGGTGAATCACCTTCAACCCTTGGCATAAAAACAACAGCCTTTCTTACCTCAGGTTTCTGTCTCCTACAGGGGACCAGACACTCACAGCTTTTGAATTTTCTTTTGTTTTAAATACAACTTAATGTTCACTTTTTACTGCTTTATTATTGTTGTGTTACAATTGTTTCCCATTGCACTCTGCTGTCCTTCCTCCCCTCTCCCACAGTCAATCCCACACCTCCTTGCAATTATCTTGTTAAACAAAGTTTGTAAACGCAGAAATGTAGACAGGAGAAAAGCATAATCTACAGCTTTCCCCATCAACCATAATAACTCTTGAGTATTTCTTTCTAGTCTTTTCTACAAATAGATTGGTCTTGCTTGTTATATATATGAAATCATACTGTCTTTGTAATTTCTATTTTGCCTTTTCATTTAATATATATTATGTATTTTCTTTAATTATCTGCATTTCATGAACAATATTATAATGAACAATATTTTCATTAACATTGCTTTTTATTTACAACATATAGTTTCCATCAGAAATAAACATTTAGCATGTTTTAAAATTTTCAATATACATATAAACCGTATATCACAACACAGTGTTCAAGAACACATTTTTTTATATTTAAAATTATTCTTAGTCCTGGCTGGTGGCACAGTGGATAAGGTGCCGACCTTCAAATCCAAAGGCCTCTCTCCCTTACCCTCTCTCTAAAAGTAGTAAAATAAAATCTTTAAAAAAAGTTTTAAAAATTATTCTTTAGTATAAATTTTCATAACATTCAAAAGATAATTTTAAGAATCTTAGTAACTATCAACACATTTCCATAAGCATTGAATGATTCTCAGTAGCATATTAAAGCGGTCTTTTGAATACTTGCTATATATGAGTATTACCAATTTTTGGTTTTTCCCATGGTAGTTTTTTATTGTATTTTTTTCCATTACTATTTATCCCCTTTAGAACTCCCCCCTGCAATCATCAACTTGTGGTCCATGTCCATATCCATTAGTTCTTTATCCTTTTTTGCTTGATCCCTCCATCCCTAATCCCACCCCCTTAGCTGGCATCCTGCTCTCTATCTTATGAGTCTGTCTCTGTTTTCCTTGTAAGTCCAGTTTGTTCATTAGGTTCTACATGAGTGAAATCATATGGTATTTGTCTTTCTCTGACTGGCTTATTTCACTTAGCATAATGTTCCCCAGGTCCATCCATAATGTCAAAAAGGGTTAAAAATTTTGTTTACAGCTGAGTAATATGCCATTGTGTAAATGACCCATAGTTGTTTCTTTTGAATTAGTGTTTTGGGTTTCTTCGGATATATTCCTTGAATGTCAAAAGGCAGACCCATTTTTAATTTTCTGAGGTATCTCCATACTGCTTTCCACAGTGCCTGCACCAGTCTACATTCTCACCAATAATGCTCTGTGGTTCCCTTTTCTCCATATCCTCACCAGCACTTGTTTTTTGTTGACTTATTGATGATAGTCATTCTGACAGGTGGGAAGAGATATCTCATTGTGGTTATAATTTGCATTTATCTGATAATTAATAACATTGATCATCTTTTCATATGTCCATTGGTCATATGTATGTTCTCGTTGGAGAAATATCTATTCAGGTCATTTGACCATGTTTTAATTGGAATGTTTGATATTTTGGTGTTGAGTTTTATATGTTCTTTATAAATTTGGATATTAACCTTTTATCAGATGTATTGACAAATATGTTCTTTTTATTATTGTTCTGTTCCAGTTGTCCCAATTTTCCCCCATTGCTCTCTCCTGCCCCACCCAGCCCCCATTCCCATACTCAACTCTCACCCTGTTGTATATGTCCATGGGTCATTTACACCTATTCCTTGACTATACCTTTCCCCTTCTTTCCCCCTTTATTCCCCTCCACCACCCCTCTGATCATTGTCAGTCTGTTCCTTGTTTCCATGCCTCTGGTTCTCCCCTAGAAGAGGAACCTAATGAAGAAAATAAACAAACAAGAAAAATAGAATCAGAGGTGTATGAATATTATCAAGTTCTAAACATATTTATAATGTGATAAGTAATCAGTAAATGTTTACTGAGCTCAAATTTTTTAATTCTATTTTTCCTTTTTTTAAGATTTTATTTATTATTTTTAGAGAGAGGGGAAGGGAGAGAGGTAGAGAAGGAGAGAGACATCAATGTATGGCTGCCTTTCACCTGCCTCCAGCTACGGACCTGGCTGGAGACCTGGTTGGAGACCTGGTTGGAGACCTGGTTATGTGCCCTGACTGGGAATCAAACCAGCAACCTTTGGATTTGAAGGCCACTGCCTTATCCACTGTGCCACCAGCCAGGGGTTTGAGCTTAATTTTTAAACTGACCTTTTTCTGCTCTATATTTTTCAAGTGTTTCTCTCCTACATTTGAAAGAATTTATAGATGAGTCACACTTTCAAAATCATTCATTCTAAACCTATTTATAATTTTGGAAATTATAGGCTAGAAATGTAAATTAATTTTATTTTGTTTGTTTTGGCTTTTTGATTAAAACATTCAGTTTCAAATACTGAGAGAGAGAAATGATAAGTAATACAGTTCATAAGTTTTAGCTGATGGGTAAGCTTAATTGATTCATTTATGGGGATACCTTTAGTATAGAAATTTCTGGATATGCCAGGGCTAAAACTATTACAATGAAACAAGTTATTTTTCTTGGATACAAGCAGCTCTAATTTTCTTATTAGTCACCTCTGCCCAGAGGTTCTCAGTGGCCTCATTTTTACTCAGATCTCAGGCAGCCCACCATTCCTAACTCCTATCAGCCCTTACCAGTTCTTGACCTGCTGAGTGTCTTGGGTTCCCCGAATCAAATTCTGAATCTTATTTTTTCTTTGACTGGTGTCCCATCATAATCTTACTGAACCCTCCATCTGGTTGCAATATATGACTAGTTTTCTCTTCCATCCAACATCATCATCATCACTGAACTACAGTACTTTTTACAAAAATTCTGGACTTTCACAGTTTCTTTACTGCCGTACTTCATGAACCCTTTTATCTCCTTTCCACTTAACAGTTATTCTCATGGTTATAACACAGAACTCATTACCATCAGAAATTGCAATACCAATTAAATTTAAATTTGAAAACGCCAAGCTTTGACACTGCTCTATCTCCTTATCTTCTTTTTCTAGTGCTCTCCTTTAACAGTGATCTCCAACTCACTGACCCCAGATCTTTATCACTTTTCATTAACCTCCTCTTAGCTTCAGTTGTCTCATTGGACAGTTTAAATCATATATAATCTATTGGTTTGGTCATAAAGTCTGTTTAGGTTTTTTTTCTCCACAAAACAAAAGACATATATTTTTTTAAATTTTCACCAATAACTATTGATTTGGATATTCTGAGTATGTTGGCTATCTCCCACAAGGTATAACATTGATTGTTCTCAATTAATGTCTCAATTTTATTGCTACCAACTTCAACAAGTCTACCTGACCATGGAGCATCATCCAGCAAGAAATCTCCAGCATGAAACTTTGCAGAGCACTTTTGACACATTTATTCAGTCACAGCACCTTCTCCACACACTACAATAATGCATTTTGCAATTCAACTGCGTTTTTAACTGTATTGAAATAATAAGCCGTAATATGCTGGAAATGTCACTTATTTTATTCCACCTTCAATATTAAAATGGATACACAGAAATTCACCAACGTTGATAATTTTTTAACACATGCTGACAAGACAGCTGTCACAATACAATCTAACAAAATTGTTTCAAATGAAGCTAAAGACAACTAAGCACTACTAGAGCCACCTTATGGGAAAAATTTTTTTTGGCCAATCCAATAATTATGGTATCATGTGATATCACAATGAATTCTTTGCAAATCATCTTAATTCATTAATTATCATAATTAACCCTTTGCAAATATCCTCAAGTTACTAGCCTCTATACATTCCTTCTCATCCTTAAAAACTCCAATCCTGTATAAATACAACCATCTACATTTTTCATGCTTGCAGCCAAATAGCTGAACATTACCGGACAAAAATCAAACAATTGACTTCATTTTAACTACATGAACATAAAGAGTCTGTCAGACAACCATGCAATATTATGTTTCTCTTATAAACTCATATGCTTCCCTTTCCAAACATTTCACATTTATATTGTTTCCTAAATCTCCACAACCCCTTCTTCTTAGCCCAAATTTTAGCTGATAATTTCATCTCATACTTCTCTGATAAAATTAAAGCCATCTAAATCCACAGTCTCAAACATATTTGCATCTGAACCCACCTCCCTATCTTAGGATCCCTTTATTAAAGAAAAATTGTGTTAACCCCTTCATATCTTCAGGGGGATTTTGTTCTTACAAGTATCTTCTCATTTTCCTACCCTACCCATCTCTTTTAATCTTGTCAAATGTTTTCATCAACATGCAAATATGTGGCGGCATTTTAAAAACAAACCAAAGCAAAACAAAAACTCTCTTCAGCCACACATTCTATTCAGCTATGGTCCCAATTTTCTGTTTTTCCCCCCCACAAATGAATGTCTCTGGAGAATACTCTTTTGGTAAAGTAAGACTTTCTTACTTTAACTCATTCCAACCTCTGTTTTACCTCCATATTTCCATCAATAATGCTTTTACCAAAGTCACCAAATTACTATCATGTTGGCAAAACCATCGACTACTTTTCTATCTTTGTTCTACACAGTTTCAAAATGTGGCCCAGGAATACCTGTGAGGCAGGTTAGTAAGAAGCTAGCAAAATTCCCTGATAACTAGAATGGGGAAACAGAGACAAATAGCTAAGTAAACCTCTGAGCAATTTATAGCTAGCTAATAAACCAGATCTTATCTTCCCTACCAAGAACACTTAGGAGCAGATGGTACACACATTCCAGACCCAGCTGGGGCAGCCTGCCTCAGTCCTGATCCCTCTCCAGTGACATTCTTTCAAGGTAAAATGGACCAGAGAATGACTCTGACCATTCTCTGGCTCATTTTGATGAATCAGCATATTAAAGTACACCCCTGGGAAGTTGATAAATATTGTATTAAGATCCTCCCCTGAGATGTCCCATAAAATCCCCCACCTTTAGAAAACATAAATACTCTTAAGAAAAAGGACCCGGTGCACCCTTTTTCTTGAGAATACCTACGTCTTTCCCTCCCCTTCTCCCCTCAGGCTTGAATGTTTGCTTGCTTCCTCTTAAGCTCTAAAGATTCCCACAAGGTTTACAACCAGGGGAGGAGCGGTCAGTGACAGTTCATCCCAAACTAAGCCCCTAAATCTGTCTCCAAGGACCCTCCTTTGCCCTTGTGGCTAGTTTACCGAGTGTACATGGCCCAGCTGCCTCTGTGACTTGCCTTCTAAAGAACCAAGGCAGCCTCGGCTGGGCTGGCCTCTTCCTTACATTTCCAAAGGGCCAGGGCAGCTCCATTTCGTCTCACTCCTGTTGCTGTAATCTTGCCTCTTTGACCTTAAGCCCTTTCTTTTGTCTCACTGTTTATGCTTTAACAAGCCTACTCTCAAGATCACCTGGACTTGTGTCATGAAATGTTTCCTGCACCGAGAACCCACATATTCCAGACTGTGCTGGGGTCCAGTCCCTTTCTGATGACACCTGGGAACCCAAAACCTATTCATGGTATTTATGATATAAATTCCATTCTTATAATAATATTGATCACCATTGGTGTTGTTAATGAATATGACTTTTTAAATACTATAAAATAGAGTATGACAACAGTTGATCAATGTGTTGTGATTCAGTAAACCAATATTTTCCAAGTGGCTAATGCGTGATGTTACAAAGTTATGCATGGACAAAAATATCCATTTAAAGGATGAAATAGACCAATGGGTTTTAACATAACAAAGTATTAAATTTTCACTGATATGGTTTCAGATTCCATATAGCAATTAATTCTTAAGAAATGGCCACTAACTGAGTTTGGGTATAGTTTGAAAGCACATCTACAGTTGCTTTTAAAGGCTACTAAAATATTATTCCCTTTTGCAATTATACATTTTTTGAGAACAGATTTTATTCATATGCTTCAACCAAAACAAGAGAGCATAACAGATTGTATGCAGAAGCAGATATGTGTATCCAACTGTCTTCTATTAAGCCAAACATTAAAGAGATTTGGAAAATATAAAACACTGTCAGTTACCAATATTTTTTATTTTAAGAACAAGTTATGGCCCTGGCTGGTAGCACAGTGGATAAGGCACTGGCCTACGAACCCAAAGGTTGCAGGTTGGATTCCCCAGCCAGGGCACATAACCAGGTTGCAAACCAGGTCTCTAGTCAGGTCTGTGGCTGGAGGCAGATGAAACACAACCATACATTGATGTCTTTCTCCCTCTCTGCCTCTCTCCCTCCCCCTCTTTCTAAAAATAATAAAATGAAGTCTTAAAAAAAAAAAAAAAAAGAACGTTATTTTTCACAAAATTATGCTGTATATTAATATGAATAGTTTCATTTTTGCTATTTTAAATTAATTAATATACACTTTAAGTATTTCTTTTTTATTTTTTATTATGGTAAACATTAGTAGATACAACCCACAAAATACAGAAGCTCCTTGAGGTTCTCCATAATTTTTAAGATTGTAAAGCATTTCTGAAACCAAGTATTTAAAAACATACCTCTGGTCTAACTCGCCCTCAGTGATGACTGACATTCTCTCCTTGCTGAAATATTATTCTCTTTGTTTTTTGTTGTTTTTTTTTTTTTGTATTTCTGTTGGTTTATTAAATTGTGACATTGTACCATGCAAATGTGTAAGATGTTACACATTACAGAATTGGGGGAACTGGGCACATGCTACATGGGAAGTCTGTAATATCTCTGCCACTTTTCATTACTCTAATTTTTTTTAAGGTTTATTTTCTTAGAGAGGGGGTGCATCAATCTATGGTTGCCTTTCATCTGCCTCCAGCTATGGACCTGGCTAGGGACCTGGCTGGAGACCTGGGTATGTGCCCTGGCTGGGAATTGAACCAGTGACCTTTGAGTTTGCAGGCTGGTGCCTTATCCACTTTGCCACCAGCCAGGGCCTACATTTTTTTATTTAAAAAAGTACAAATAGCCCTGACTGGTGTGACTCAGGGATTGAGTGCCAGCCTGTGAACTGAAGGGTCACCAGTTTGATTCCTGGTCATGGCATATGCCTAGGTTGCAGGCCAGGTCCCTGCTTGGGGCAACCAACTGATTGATTTTTTTAGTTTTTGTTTTTTTTTTGTTTTTTTTTTGTTTTTAATTTTATTGTTGTTGTATTACATCCATCCCCTTTTTGCTCCCCTCTGTCCCCCCACCCACCCACCCATTCCCCGCAAAGTCAATCCCACCTGTTGTCCATGTCCATGGTTCCTTTATACTAGGTTCTTGTCTAAGCTGCTCCCCTTCTTTGCCTCTACCTCTCCCTCCCCCCTACCCCGTTCCCCTGACCACTGAAGACCTATTCCTTGTATTTATATACTTGGTTCTGTTTTGCTTGTTGTTAGTTTTGTTCATTATTGTCCCGTAATTGGTGAGATCATATGATATTTGTCCTTCACTGACTGGCTTATTTCACTAAGCATAATACTCTCCAGTTCCATCCATGTTGTTGCAAAGGGTACAAGTTCCTTCTTTCTTTCTGCTACATAGAATTCCATTGTGTATATGTACCAAAGTTTTTTGATCCAATCATCCACTGATGGGCACTTAGGCTGTTTCCAGCACTTGG